>CM076584.1:88035124-88307185 GCA_034641835.2 Pinus albicaulis | reverse complement strand
ATATGCGTTTCCGCCTCCCTTGCCTCCTCACAACCTGCAACAGCACTTACAACCCCCTCCAGGGCAAGTATTTGCACAGCAGGGTGCGATTAATCCCCCTTCTTCTCAAAGAAGGCGGAGAGGCAACCAGAACCCATCTGCCCCCGGTAACCGAGGACCCAATTCTGGTATGGACCCTAACACTAGCAACCAGCCTCAGGGCATTCCGCCCAGGCCGGACAAGCCGCTTCGCACAAACAAGCCCTGTTCGTGTTGCGGTGTTTACGGTCACTACACTCACGATTGCCCTCTCTTACCCCAGATGCGACAGATGTGGGAGTCTCAAGCCACATTGCGCGGACAGCACACCTCCCCTCACGCTCCTCCTAATGTGGCCACTACCTAGCCAGCTGTGTTCACTGAGCCTTTCCCTCAACAGGGATTCGTGGCTACCCACCCCCCTGACAGCCATGCCGCCACACCCTCGTCCATTTCTGGTTCCTCTGACTACCAGATCCTCATGATGCACTCCGATCCGTCCCCTTCCGTCGACCTTCACCTTCAAACTCGGTCTCGCTAGTACACCAAGCCCCCTGCTCAGTCTGCTCCCGAGCCCCCATCTTCAGGTTCTACAGAGCCTCTTTCGACATCCAGTGGCCCCTTACACATCCCTCAACCCAAAGTTGAGGTTCACCCAAAGATTCCAAAGGGTCCATTACGCCTAAATGCTGCTTCTGGTCGAGCCGCTCAATCGTACAGTATAGTAGATGATTTGGCACAATCCCCTGCTGCCATTTCCACACTGGAACTCCTCCAGTCGTGCCCTTCTCAAAGGAAGGCTCTACTCTCTGCCGTGGGCGCTGTTGATCCTGCTGATGACCAAATGATTGTTTTTGACGCCACTCAATCGGACCACCCTCCTCTTCCTCCTTCTGTTGCTTTCCAAATCCCAGTCAAAATCCGGAACGCCACTGTATCCCGGTGTATAATTGATGAGGGGGCGTCCACCTGTGTGATGTCCGCTTCGGTTTGGAAGCAACTCGGATCCCCTGAGTTGGCCCCTTCCACGATCACCCTTCGAGTGTGGGATGGTCATGCCTCCCAGCCTATTGGCCTGTTTCGTAACTGTCCCATCACCCTCGCCGGTAAGACTGTTTGCGTTGATGTCGAAGTCATTGACGCCCCTCTAGACTACAACATCCTATTGGGGCGAAGCTACACCTATGCCATGTCTGCTGTCCCATCCGCGGTCTTCCGTAAGATGTCTTTTCCACATAACGGGAAAATAGTCACCATTGACCAGCTATCGTATCATGAGTCATCGTCTCAGTCCTCCTCCGAGACGACCATCTCTTCTGTAGCCAACAAGCAAACTGTCGATTCCTTGACCAGTGTCTCCCCCGGCGTTTATAAAGATTCCACCTTGCTTGGTACTTCTCCTCACCTTCCTCCCCCTCCCGTTACTGATCCCAGCTTGTCGAATGTTTGCATGATGCAATCATCTCAAAATAGCCTATAAACTAAACGCCTTACCTAGCCCGCACCCTCCTCCCCGCCTCCGCAACCCGCTCCTAATATCCATCTCACCTACCCGACCTCCCCTTTCCCGGCCCTCCCCTATAGCCATGACCCTCAAGACTCCTTTTATACTCCAGATCTAGTCCCTCCCCCCGGCGAATGCCATCTATCACCCAAGCTCCTCCCGGTCATTAAACCTTCAGCATGATCCCCTTCTTGGCTCCCCCTCCCGGAGTATATTCCGTCCCCGCCATGGCCACCCTTTCTCTCCCTAACTTGACCTTGGGTATTCCGGTTTGGTACCTTGACCCCCCAGCCGCCACCCCCCCTGGTCACCCCAAACCTTACATGGCTTTGACACCTGTTCAACCGGTCCCCCTCGCTTCCTCCATAGCCAACGTGCCCCCAGCACCTCCACAGGACCCTTCTCCTGCTGAGTCGGCTCCCGGGAAGAAAGGAAAAGCCCGCAGTGGGGCAACCAAAGACCAAACCACCACAACCACCTCGGCTCCTCCCCCACCCTCGAAGCCTTGTGCCTTATGTGATGTCATCGGTCATGCCACTCATGCTTGTCCCGAGTTACCCCGTATTCGCCCCATGGTAAAAGTCGCGTTCCCCGACACTACGGTCCCTGAAACTCCCACTCCTGCTTCGACCGTCTCCAAGAACCCCAAGACTCTCCGCACCAACAAGCCTTGTGCTTTGTGCGCTGTCCATGGCCACTACTCCCATCATTGTCCTCACCTGACGCATTACCGTGACTCCCTTGAGGTAATCCGCGAGTATGAGGTTGAACAAAATCAATCCGCCTCTCCCATTCTCGCGCAGTATGCTGCAGCCCAGCCTGAGGATTCCACTGATCCCATCCATATTCCCCCCTCTGATGTCCAGATGACGGAGTCTACAGTCACCATTCTTTACCTGTCCTCCTCTGCACGACACTTGGAACCTAGCCCGTCTGCCGCCTCCCCCATTGTGTCCCTTGATACTCGAGATCACTCCACTGGTGTCTCTGTTGACCTTTGCAGCCCGAGTCCTCGCCATGTTTCCGATAGCCCTCATACATCACCTTGTTTGAGTTCTGCTCATCCTGCCCCTTCCCCCCGCCATTTCCGCTCGATGACTTCTGCCCCCTCATGCTGCCGTCCTTTCCTTTCATCCCCTCATGTATTGTCTTGTCACACCACCTTGCGCATCCCCCCGTCCACATCCTTTATCGGTTACGCCGATGGTGCAAGTCACTACTCCAGGAATCTTGCCTCGGCAGGGTGGGCCATCTTCACCCCCTTGCATGACCTCGTTCTGTCTAACGGGGTATGCATTGGTTCTGCCACCAACAATCAGGCCGAATACGATGCAGTCCGTGGCCTACTAGCTGATGCTTTGCTGCATCGCATTCGCCACCTGCACGTTCGCTTGGATTCCTTGCTTCTTGTCATGCAACTAAATGGTGTTTATCGTGTGCATAACCCTGTGCTGTTTCGACGCTATTTACGAGTGAAAGTATTAATACGTGCGTTTGAAACCATCACTTTCAACCATGTACCCAGAGACCAGAATCACTACGTAGATAGTATTGCAAACCATGTTCTAGATTGGCATTTATCACACACAATTCATACAGGACAATAACGTTAAATCAACCATCAAAAGACGATGCATATCCATAATATGTGTCGCAAACCATATATTGATGAGTCCATTTACTCTGATACATACGACATGCCCATAGCATGTTCCAAAAACTGGGGGCACCATACGCCCCCCCCACACATATACATCTGACATGCCCATAGCATGTTACAAACCAAAAACAAAAACTGGGGGCACCATATGCCCCTCCCTACACTATAGGAGGCACCCCCTGCCCCTACATACATCAAAGGGGGCACCATATGTCCCTAATCACTATCTGGAGGCTCCCGGGCCAATGGCTCTGCCCCTGCAGCATGTAGATCACGCATAGTTTGACCGGCCATCGCCATGCGCCGCATGATACCTCGCCACTCCGAGGGGAGACCACCACATGGCTCTATGTACTGGTCGTCTAAATCCTGCCACCCGCGCTCTGATACTCCGGTCAACAGCTGCTCACATCTACGGCGGATGTCCTCCAGTAGGGCCGCTGCACCATCATTTTGCGCTGCCCTCGATCCACTCGGACCCGTAGCTCCAGACGCTGCCGGTCGTCCCATATATCCGGCCGGTTTTACCGGTGCTATATCTGCATACCAAAAGTCCATGAATCAGTATCATTATTTACTATTCAAAAAACTTTAAACATGCCCATATAATAATAGCAATTTGTCACTTACCATCGGGCCCCCAGACTCGACCAGGCGGAAGTGGCAGCTCCGAATCCCCACAGTAGCTCATCCCACTATAAGGGTAGTCGTCTATGTACAACGGCATCTGATCCCAATGGGCAAAAAACTCCGGTCGAAATGTTCGCCCGACCGCCCCTCCTCCTCCTTTGCAGAGTAGTCGTCCCCAACGACGCATCCTGGGCTCTCTCGGGCCCCCATCTGGAAGCTGCACGCGAGGCCTCAAGGTCGGGATCTTCTCAAAGAAGAAGGCGCACAACAAAGTCCCATATGAGCAATCATGATTCACCTGCCGCTTGCATAGCGACAGCTGTCGCTTTAGCGACACCAACATCATTTGGGTCCACCCAAAGTAGGTCCCACTCAACACACTCTCCACTATCATCATCTCGCCCACCCAAGTGATGTGATGGAACGCTCCGGGTGCCTGTGATTCGGCACATTGGGCCTGGGGGCCACCACAGTTTCACCTCAATCCAATGATACCCTCCGAGTCCCGACTGAACCAATGACAGATGGACAGTCCACAAACTCCAGATACGCCCATGCACAACACCGGCTGCAAGGGTCCCACACCCAAATGTAGCCTGCCAGAAATACATCTTGACTGTCTGGTTGGGATCCTGTACCTCCAGATTGCCAGGGTCTCGATCTGGATCCCAAGAATGAAAATCCCGGCCGCACGATTCCCTGCTCTCATCAACGGGTTCTCCACAAACTTGAGAACCCCAAATCTGGCCAATACACGACGGACGCCCTGATCCGCCTGGATCTCTGCCCGAAGTGTTCCCAGATCCCTCTCTCTCCAGTTGACTCGTAACTCTTACATACCTGCACAAACACATTCTTTTTGTCAGGGTACAGATCGGGAAACCCATAACCACACACAAAAACCCAACTCCCAGCCATCAAACAGCATCAAGCTCCCCTCCCAGCATCAAGCTCCCCTCTCCTCCCATGTCGCAGCCTTTCTCGCCCATTTCGGACCAGGTCGCACCTTGCCCCAAAACCTCGCGGCCCGGGTCGCACCTTTTTGCCCCAAACCGCAGCACCGCCGTAGGAGAGGAGGGAGGGGCCTTCCGGGGTGTTGGGCCCTAAATCCTAAACCCAAATCTAATCCTTCAAATGCAAGAGCAAAGGCCTCTTACCTCCAATCGACAGATCTCGAATCCAATCTGGCCGGTTTGTCCGCTACGCTCGCCGCAAGATTTAGGGCCTTCTCTCCTCTCCACATTCACCACAAAGAATAATAGCAAATGAATGATTTTGAGGAACAACTTCATTAAATTCTAAAAGAGAACCCGTTTCTTATAATATTTCGCCGCGACCACACCGTAGCCCCGTTCACGAACCGTCGCTGACTTCGCCGCTGGATAGATCTCACAGAGCTCTCAAATGGCTTCTACTTAGCTTTGGTGATGTCTTAGCTTTGGTGATTTGATACTTCACCCGGACACATTTTTCCACGAAGGGTCCAGAGATAGCTACCAGTGCCCTAGCTAGTTTTATTTCCATTCTGTCTGTAAGCAAATTTCAGTTCTTTGATATTAATGAAATGAAGTGTTATTTCCGCTGCATCTCTGTATTTATGGTTATGTGTTAATTTTGTTGCGTTCCTTCATAAATCTGGATCAGACCTTGTTCTAGTATATGACCAGGCCCATGATGTCCTTGGTCACGAGAAGTTCGACTCATTATGGCTAGGCCCTTACGTCATCAGTAAGGATCTTGGTAAGGGGGCATACTTTTTAGAGGACTTCGAAGGCAATCCTCTTCCTAATCCTTGCAATGCACTCTATCTTAAGAAATATTACCCTTAGCATTTCCCTTCTGAGATGCATGTTTTATTTTCTGTTAGATAGCTAGCATCTTTTTTTGTACTTTCATCCTTCGCCAGGACCTATTTTTTCCAAGAAGGGCCACTTCACCTCCACTTTAAATCGAATTTCCTCACTTACGACACTTGTACTTGGGGCACCACTTTTCCTCCTTACTTGTCTTTGTTCGTGTCGATTTTCGTCAGGAGTTACCATCTTGTACTCATGTTTTCATGGTCCCCCATTGGGCCTTTACTGTGTGGTAGCACCATCGAGTCGCCCTTGTTTAGAGCATCCAAGTTGAGTCATCATCGCATTCATGGAGTCTATCCCGAGTCCCTTTGTACCCCGCCATAGCCCTCCATCCTTCATTGCTTGGTCTCTCTCTTGTGTCGCACATTATGACCTTCAGTCCCACTGTCCCCTATCCCTTATGATATTGTGTCAGTAGCTACCATTTCATTCATGCCCTTTATGCTCTAACAAGGGAAGTCATCCATTCGCTACTCAGTCCTTTCCATTTCCCTATCATCATTAGTGTCAGTCTGTCCGTCGCTCTACTATTTTCTCTCGCGCCTTAGTTGAGGATTTCTCATTTCCTCACCTGTGGCGGACCTCCTTCTGTCGACATCAGCTCATTCATTCCAGAAGCCAGGTCTAGAGGGCGGTGTACCTTGGTTCCAGCTTCCACTCTTGTTCGGTGCCTCGGATCAGGCAAAGGGATCTCTCATTTCCCTTTGACTTGATTGTTTCTCCACTCCAGCTCCTTTCAGCATGACCGAGATTCGTATACTTGATGGTTCAGTGATACAGCAGCAGCTCTTGATGATTCCCGGGTGTGTGTGAGATGTCTCAACCCTCATGAGGGGGTGGCCCTGCAGGTAGCCCCCCACATGCCCGAATGACCTCTTCCTTGCAGCCTTCGATGTAGCTCCAGATATTTGATGATGTTGGCCTTAGCCACTTGCAGCGCCTCTTTGATTTGCATGTATCAGTCAGATTTTGTGAGCCCTTCCCCATTTACAGGGGGCATTTGGGTTGTATTTATCTCATGTACTCATATATTATTGTACCAGTCCTGGCTGTTATCCCAGGCACAACATGTATGTGGGATTCCTCATTGTATTTTTATCTGGCTCATGATTATGCCAGCTGTACTCTATGGTTCGGTCCCTTGTTTACTGGACACACTATTCTTTTGTTCTTTGTCTTGGTGGGCATAGGTATGCCTCCCCCGCTGCCTTCAGCACAAGTACCATCTCATAAAAAGAGACTTGTTGCACCTGCGAGTCTTGTCTCCTCAGGGTCTCGTTCTTCAGCACACTATCTACCTTGCATTTCTCTCTCTGACTTCCCTTTTGTTGTTTGGTGATTGAGTTCTTACAACGTACTTCGGTCATACGATTTGCTCTTGACACTCGCACGTTGGGGGGCAATCTGTTACACCATTTTTTGGTCATCTAACCTATTATCATTAGATGGACCCAAGTACACCATGTAAGACCAATTTTACCCTAAGTAAAATTGCCTTCACTATGTTAAATAACTTAATAAACCACATTTATTAGGTTGTTTATGGTCCAAACAAGAAACCCCAAAAGGAAATATTAAACAAACCTATATTTGTTTGATTTTGCTCATGGAATAATTAATTAAACCATAATTTAATTATTATTCCCAGTCATGTTTAACCCAAAAACAAAGAAATTAATTAGATAAACCTTTATTTATCTTATTATTTCTAGGAATAATTATTTAAATCTTATTTAGATAATATTCCTTGTTAAATATGACCAAATCACCCACAAATAATTAAATAAATCATTATTTATTTGATTATCTTTCAACCACTTCCTTAAATAATTAAATAAATCATTATTTATTTGATTATCTCTCAACCACTTCCTTAAAAAGATAAATAAATCATTTATTTATTTGATTATCTTCTAGCTTCCTTAAAAAGATAAATAAATCATTTATTTGTTATTTTGACAAATCAAGGGATTTGACCCAAGTCAAATACTTTTTCCCTCCAACAACTATAATAAAATATTCCATAAAAGGTGGATCTAGATTTGGTTAAAATTATTTTAATCATGCACCAAGATCTAGAATGACCCAATATTTTGTTATAAATAGGAGGGTTTTTCCCATCATTCTTCACCTTTTGTTGCCTATTAGATCACTCCGGATCTATACACTTGGTCCCATTTTTCTGCATTTATTTGTGTGAGCTCCCTTTGAGTTCCATTCTTTGTGTGGGTTTTCTACACCAACAAGAGAGAGAAATCTTAGATGCGAAGTGCGAGGACTTCAGAGCCCATCCCACTGAGGAGAATTGGATACACCTTCTTGTTTTCCTCCCCGGGTGCCCAATTAATATAAATTCTTTCAACAATTGTTCTTGTCTTGTCTATTGGTATATGGAGCAAACCTTGTTTTTCTACTTAATGTCTTTCCATGCATAGATCTGGTTTTGCGGCTCTTTATGTTCAACTAACCATGATTTGAAGATATTGGCAGCCACTTTTGTTGTTAGGGCTATTAGTTATGCGTAGCTAAAGTGGTCCTTTTTCGTACACTTCGACAAAGGATTCATACTAACGGCTACGAAATTGTGACTTTTTTCACTCTTTCTCATAAATTTTTGAAGGGCAAAAGTATGAATTATGGCCTGAAATTGTTAGGGAGGATGTATTAAATGATAATGAAAATAATCCTGGAGGAAAGAAATCAAAATTTTCAAGGAAAAAGGATAAAAGAGTTACGCTAAGAAAAGCGCTACGAAACAATGTTGTTTTCATAGCGCACGTCTATTTCAGCTTATTTGAACAGTTTGATAATAGTTTTGGACAGCTAGAGTTAGGAAGGATTTTGGGCAGGTGTTATTTCAATTTCTAACAGCAAAAGACTTCGAAATGGTGAGTTCATGATGGTCAAAGTGTCTCAAGAGTGCAAAGGACCCTATGCCTAGAACACAGGGGACTGTTTCCTACTTTAATGGAGGTCAGCATTATGGTCATAAAAATCTGAAGCCTATCATCTAGATTCAACCATGTGTTAGTACACTTGGCAAATGATGTAATTTAATTAAGATAAGGTTGTTATAGATAGGTGATTAAGAGTTTGAATTCTATTTGCAATAGGATTGTTTAGTAGATTCGCTTTCTTGTTGTAATAAATACCATGTCATATGGTTAGGCAAGGTGTCAAGAGTCAAGAATTCGATGTATCTAGCATCAGATAAAGTTATCTTATGTTGTAAATGATCTATAAATGATCAAGAAGTCGAATATGCATGGGTTGGACAGTTTTTAGCAAAAGACTGTGTTTATTGTAAGTGACTGGTTTTCAGCTATATACAGAGATTTCTACTTAGCCAACTTGAGATTCATAAGGAGTTCTAGTGTGTTCTTGTTCTACTTGCATCTTTTTACTATCTTATTGCAGTGGTGTTTGTCTATGTTACACAAAATTCATCTTTGATTCTTTGACTTCCTATATAGACAAACTGATTGTATTTTTTACAGTTTCATATGTGTATCTCTTGACTAAAAATATGATATGCCTCAATTTCCATGCTAAGTAGATTGATTGGTTTTAATGAAACTATTTTGACTCCATAAGCCCAATGTGCACTTGCTAATGTGATTTACAACCAATATCTATCATTTATTTTCTTATTACCCCATATAGAGTTAGCCATCTATATTTTTATAAAAAATCATTAACCCTTTGAGAGAGCCCTCTCAGGTTGAGGAGGCTAAGCCTCAATCAAAAGATTGGTTTGAAATAGTTACATGAGATTTATTTGATTAGAAGCCTATCAGGTCTAATTTTGTGATAATAGTGTCCATGCCATGTATCCTATTACATGATCTCTTTTACGGATGGCTACGTCCATGCCTTATACTCATGTATTTATATCAGAGATTTCAGTTGTATATATGTACTTGATTCGTACGTTTTCCGACGGTGGCGTCTTGGTCTTGGTATGTTCTCGTAAATCATTTCACCCCTCACTCTCGTTCTGCCTTCATGCTTTAGAGGGCATCTATTACACAACATTTTTTCATTGTCCTTGTAATCCCTGTTTCCAAATCCTGGAGGACCTTAACAGTGATCCTTGAGTACCTTTTCCATCATGAAAATATGCCATTGCATCCCTTTCACTTTGAAGAACAATATCTCTGCTTATCATTCTTGTAATAGCTCCCTAAAAAACCATATTTTTGGAGCAACTCGACCTTTTTGTGTCTCACTAGTGTCTATGGCCCATCCTAAGATTGTGAGTAGCACCGATTAGTGCTAGTATGGACCTCACACCCATGCTGATCTACTTCTGGAATATTTTTTTAAAATAGAAATGAAGCTTCATGGCCTAGAAGCTTCGAGAATGGAGAGTTGGATTTTTTTTGGTTAGGATATGGTCAAGCTTCCTCTCTTGGATGTATTTTTCCTGAAAAAAAGGAACTTCCAAAAGAGATAAACCATTTTCCCATCATGAGTGGATCCATGTCCCCTCCTCCATCTCTATAAATTCATCATCTTATAATGCCTCTGCTAGTGAGAACATAATAGAAGAGCAAAACAGAGAGAGGTTTGAAGATTGTCATAAGCTTTGAAGGAGAAATTTGATCCCTTAGCCTTCTCACATTGAGTTAAAAACGAGTGCTTTGGAGATGTGCCCAGATTCAGACTCGCTGAAGGAGAGCTTCGACATCAAGGCACATGTTGTAGCTCCTCTTTTATTAATAATATGATACAATTGATATTTATTTTCCATTCTATTGTACGGTACAACAAACCTCCCCATTTCAAATTTTTAGAATAAACTTCATTTATAAATAGGTCCTCTTTCTTTTTAGATAGGAATAAAAGACTTAGAGTAAATCCAATTATTTTTGAATAAAAAAATAAAGGTTCATTGTTAGAAAGGAATATATTGCATATATTTAATAGAAAGTGTATATAAATAAATGCAACATTGAAAAATTTCTGATCCGATGAGATATAAAGACTTTTATCACATTAACATAATACATAAAAGTATTTAATTGGAACAAATTCTGATGTGATACAGTAATCCCAATTGCAAATCGCAGATATCTTTAAGTTGTATATTTGTTTTGAAAAACTCCGATGCGATTGAACCAAACGCAATCACAAATCGCAAAAGTTTTAAGTTTTCACATTTGTTCTATAAAACTTCGATGCGATGCGATTGATCGCAATCACATTTTGGAAGAACAATGTAATATGTGCTTGTTTTATAAACTCCTATGCAATGCGCCCCATTGAAAATCGCAAATCACATTTCGGAGAAGCAATGTCATGTATGCTTATTTTATAAACTCCGATGCGATGGACCCCATCGCAAAAGAAAAATTGCAAAGGTTTTAAGTTGTCACATTTTCTTTATAAACTCCAATGCGATGTGATTCATCACAATCGCATTTCGGAGAAACAAAAATCATATTCACTCATGTTATCAAAATCCCGATGCGATGGACCCTACAGTAATCACAATCGCAAATCGGCGAATATCATTTGCAACTTAATTCATTTGGAAAGATTCAATGCGATATAACACCATCATGATCGAAAATCGACAGATATCATGAAATGTTATTTGTCTCCCCTTTTGATAAACTCCAATGCAATCGATACTTAATTTTGACACTGTACATATGTTATTTATTCATCGCAATCGCAAAAAAATAAAAAGGAAAAGTTTTATATTCGCATTTCAAATTTTCCGATCTCTGATTGTACATTTACTATTAAATAGAAAATCAAACGATTAATGATGACTGATTCTATTTTGAATGCGTGAGTGTGAATCTCAGAGAGGGCATTTAAGTTTTAACACGAAGTTAATAAATTGAAAATAATGAATAAATCTTTTCATATAAGCTATTCTTCTCATTGCATTTTCACCACGACTGAAAGCTTTTCTCCTTTGCAGAACCACAAAACACCAAATCCTTTCATTCGCTGAGCAAGAGAGACATTACCAAACAACAACATATCTAAGAGGTCTAAGAAAGCAAAGGCTGCTTCCGCTGCAAATTTCGCTGCTATTCCCATAGTACCAAAAGAAAAACCAGCGAAAATTAAGCTGGTTACAGACACATCATGCCAGGGACTTGGAAAAATGACTTGGGAAGATGTATATAAATTAATTGAAAAAGAAAACCCTAAAGTCACTGAAGTGAAGGGGACAGTCCCTGATGAAGATGACTCAAATTCTGATTCTGAGACTCCTCTTAAAGCGCTTGCAAATTCGTTCCTTCATAGAATTGCAGCTCGAGCAAACATTTTCCCTTACTATGATGTAATTCGGTGGGTAATAGACAATATTACCATCCAAAATAGGACATTTGTTTCAGCTACTGGAACAATATTTTGGTCTTTTAGAGCAGAGGAAATAAAGACAATGTACCATCCTCCAGATCCGCAAAAGGTCTACAACAAAGCCTTTATTAAAGATTTTGCTGCAAGTAATGAAACTCAGTCTGAGCCAATCAGAGAATGGAGGAAAGCTCCAGAGAAGCATAAAAATGAATCATCAGGTATGTACTCCGTGGAGTCCCTTTCACCTCCATATTGTTATGCCGCCGCAATAATGTACAGATAGAAAAATATGATATTGGTAATAAGCCAAATAATCAACTTGGAAGAGAAAATACTACTGAGAATGTGGTAGATTCTACTGAAGTTATTGTTACTTCCCATTTTCTAAATAAATATGAACAATTTTCTCAGCAAATAGGATTACAAAATAATCCTCAAGTTGAAATTTTAAAAGATCAAGATATGGAAATAATTCCTAAGCATCCTACAGAAGAAATCGTGTTGAAAATAGAAGAAATTCCTCCTCTAGATATCTTTTATGGTCCTAAGCATAGGGTTGTTGTCAGGAAGCAGAGGAAGAGAAGAAGAACATATCAAGAATCACTTTCAACATCACAAGTTGAACTGATGAACATTGTATGGAAAAATACTGAGGTGGATCCTTCAGAGGATCTCACCAAATTGTCACAATATGCAGGTGCCTATAGTGCAGCTACTATAGAAAAGGCTTCGGAAGTCAAAGAAATGATGAAACAAAAGGAAGTACAGGTAGCTATGCTGGAGGAACAAACAACAGAAAATCAGCAAAAGATTATGCAGTTGGAACAACAGCTGCAGGATGAAAAGTTCAGATATAAATAGTTGGAAGAACAACTTGGTATTGAGAAGAAAAATCTTGATCAACAAGCCTTGAATAAGCAACAACAGCTAACTCAAGAGGTGGCAAAACTACAGACCCTACTGCAAAATGAGAAAATTGCTAAGGCTGAGCAAGAAAAAATATTCCAAGCAAGATTGGACAAATTTAGGGATTATCGTAAATTGGATCAATTTAAAACTGAAGATCTTGAAATGAACAAACTACTATCTTAGCAGTTGAATGAATTATGTCAAAAAATGGCACAAACTAAACCCTTATGTGAGATAAAATCAGCTCTTATATTTGAAGGAATCAGGCTCAGGCTCGAATTTGATGATGCAGATGAGAAAATTTCTGAATTTCTTTCATGACAAGACTCAGAGTAGGGAAAGAAGGCAAACCTTCCTAGGATTGAAGAAAGACACAAAGAAATTCTGTTTACTGAATGGGAAAAGTAGTTGATAAATGGAGAAAGATCCACATTAAGAGCCAAAACTATGATGAATAGTATAACAAAGTTGGTTAATGATAGCTTATATGCCACCTATCTAATTTCAGATTGTATCCCAGGTAAAATACCCTAAGGTAAAAGAGACTGACTCTAAGTGGAAGCAAGAATTAATTGATAAGAATCAGTAAATCAACAAAATTCAAGGAATTCCATGGGATATCATGTGGACATATCTAATCAAGCCACACAGCCAGCAAATGGCAATTAAATGCCTTTCCAATGCCATTCATTGTATCATTTCAGAGTTTTCTGATGCCACGTACACTGGTCAGTTACATTCGAAGCTAAGTCGTCCAGTAGAGGTTAAAGATATGCTCAAAATTTTCCACCTGGGGACACTGAATGCAAGGGAAAATCAATGAATTGGTTTCATTTTAATATCGCAAGTCTATTTCTAGATTTCCGATGATAGATTGTAGCAATAGTTTTAGTTATTTTGTTTTATTAAGTTCCTATTTAAACCCCTTTCATGCATTTAGAAAGGGGTCCGGAGTTTGTAATATTTTTGGCTTGGATGTTACATTTTTGTACTCCATTGACTAATATATTTTTATAAAGGATCACATATAGTGGTTTATGGAAAATTTTCTTTAAGAATTGCATTTTTGTATCTTGGAGTCTGTTTTACATTGAAGTGTTGGATTTGGATATTGAATTGCATCAGGAAAAGTATCAAGATGAATATGGTATTTGTTTCTATTCACTGTTAATTTTCTTATGTTATGAGATATTCTCTTTAAAAATTGCTATCATTTATATGTACTTGTTTTACAATATTTCTTTATACATATCATTTCTGAGTGTGTAGAAATATTCATCTCTTACAGTATATGCAAATGATATATTAAATGATGAATACAATGTGTTATTATAACTCTATTTAATTTCTTAAATAGAGTTAATTAAACAGAGTTATCTTTATTTGTTACTGCATATTTCAATTAAACTATAATACATTTTCATGGTTGTTGATTTAGTTGAAACACTTTTAAAGTTGTATTCATATTTGATACTCGGGTTTAATTCTAGATTTATTTATAAGTTATAGATTAGATTAGATAGTTTATTTCAGTCATTTAGTTTCATTTTTCACTCATACAAATCATTCCATTACCAACCCATTAGTTATTAGGAAACTGGTCCTATCAATCCAGTCAGAGCCACCATACGAAATGGATAAGCAGCTATCCTAAGGTCCCAACCGGGTGGTTTTCCCCCAATGTTTGAAGCAATGATTTTTGAGGCTTCAACACATTCTTGTCCATGATTCAAGATAATAATTATAGCATTCCTTGATTAGTTATATAGGTTATATTTGTATATTCATGTTGTACTTGTATGCTTCTTGTTGTTTCTTGGTCACTTGTGTAGGTAATTAAACGTTGGTTGCAGTGGAAAGAAAATTTTGGAAAAGCTAAGGATCAAGGAGCTTCAACGAAGAACCACATCGCAACATCAGATCGAGGTAGGCCATCTCCTTCGATCTATGTTTCATTTAAAATATAGGAAATTAGGTAATAGCTTGTTCCCCTTCTTGCTAGATCCATCCTAGGGCTAGAGGGATCGTCTCTGTCCACAGAGAGGATTTACTTGGACAACAATGTGTCGTATTCAATTAGAGAATTTTAATCCTGAAGTTATCACCCTTCATGAGTGAGCTGAAAACATCCATGAGGAATGTGCACCTTCTCTTGTATCATCATCACAAGAGAAGAGACAAGATTTGAGTTTGTAACATGTAAGAAAAAGGATCCCCGTAAGATTTGTTTCACTAGGATTGATAAATCCTCTGGATCTAGATTGCATTGTTATTAAAATTTATCCATGCTTCTGAGTTGATTTTTCACTACCAAGTTGTAAAGGGTTGCATTGAAGGGAGCCATTTTGAGGCCATTTAAACCATCCTTCACCAAAGTTTACCATGTTATGAGATCCTTCGATCCACTATTCAACAGAGAAAAAGCTCTGGTAAATCCTTTGAACCCTGCATTCCCAATTGCTTCAACGCTGACCATTCTTGAAACCTCAACAAATAAATTTCGAGCAATCAAAAGGATTGCACTTGTTAAATTTTTCAAAAGGAACCTATCACAAATTTCTATGCCTTATTGCGTCGCACCTAACTTTAGTGCATTGCAACGCTATTCATTAGAAATGTGCGAGGTTGTTCTCAAATGTGGCTCATCACATATGAAATCTTAATACCACACTCTACTTTGGGAAAGCGCGACTATTTTAGCCAAGTCACACTGCCTTAAGAATTTTAATAAGAAGTTTTGTGAGGGTGCATTTAATGCAGACATATGCCTTTGCACTTGTGAAATTTCTACATAAGGGTGACTCCCCCTGTTATTCTTACCTTGCTCTTTCCTCGATCTAATTCCTTAGCTTATCAATGTAAAAAAATATAGCTTATCATGATCTACTACTAGAAGTGGCACCACTGCTAAGAGACCAATAATTGTGCCAGGATTTTTGATGAGTCATAGTGACCTTCTTTGTCTGTTTGCATCTCTTATAATTTTGTATTTTTTGCACCCTTTCACATTCCATGCACCTTGTTGGAATATGACCACACTCAACATGGAGAAGTGATCCCTATAAGGAAATCACAGGGTAGAGGTGTGAATGTTTAAGGGGAAGGCCAAGAAATTCAAGTGCAGGTCAGGCAGAAAGCCCTGTAGTCAAAAGATAAAAGTTCCGCAGTCAAGGTATTATGGTCCAAAGTTGTGTTAATTTCTGCATCCCACAAACCGTTACATATACTATATATTACATATAATATGTGTAATATCATTTACCACTCTTAACTCCTTACCGCAATCGCACTTTGCTCCCCACAGATTATAGCACCTACCCTTCACTTTCCCACAATTAAACTCTCCTGCTTGCGATCTGCAGGTGGTCCCACTTTCATCCTTCCACGTCACCTTCTCCTCACCACTCTTCACCCATTACAAAACTTAATGTTTACCTTCTGATTCTCACATATAAAACCTGCGATCTGTGGGCGGTCCCACCTCCATCCTTCCACATCTCATTCTGCTAACCACACTCCGTGCATCACAAAACATAAAATTTACCCTCCGCTTCTTATCACAAAACACTTCCGACTGCGATATGCGAGCGGGCCCCACTCCTGCCACATCACTCATTCCTCGCTCAGTACACATCGCTTCCCACAAGATTTAAATCTTACCTACCACTGCTCATATGTAAAACCTTTTGATTGCGATTTGAGATGTAAGTTGGGCCCCACCTCCGCCTTGCCACGTTACCTTCCCGCCATCGCACTTCGTGCATCGCAAACCATAACATTTGATCCCACTTTCTCAAACGTTAACACTCCCTCTTGCGATTTGCGATACGAGCTTGGGCCCTACCGCCTTGCCATGTCATAAATAGCCCTTTCGTGGCCTTTGTCTTGCTCTTTCTAGTGTTAATCATCCTGCTAAGCTCCCCATCGCTTCCACCATCTCCCCTTCATCTCTCCTCCTTATCATACATTCGACGGTTCATGATCTATTTCAGCTTCCCCCTCACCTTCCAAAGATTAACACTGAGGGGGGGGTTTGAAATGGCCAATTTTTTATACCGCCTCTGGTGCTACGTGGCATCCTGTATTGATTTCATACCACCCCATCAAATACCAGAAAACATTCATGCCCCCCTCCGAAATTCGGTCTTCAGTCTTTGCAAGTAAAACACAACATTGGTTTAGGCGGGAAAAACACATCAGATGCATATTCAGATCGTCAAATGAATCCTCTGCTGAAGAGCGAGGCATGCACAAAAAAACTGGCCGTTCCACAATGGTTAATGTGAATCATGAGAATGAGAGAGTGGAGGCCTTTCGACAATAGATGAAATCAAGTGGTGGAAACCAGATTGCCCACCTTTGCACGACCACTCCTCGTAATCCCCATGGAAGATTCCAGGCTTTGGCCCACGCTGCCCATAATTTTGTTTCTTTTTACCTTCTAATTATGATGTTTTGCTGGTGAAATCCCAATTTCACCTGATTCTGTTTTTATTTTCTGTTACAGGAGTGGTTTCTTAATGCACACTCTGCTAGTTTGTTAGGATATTTTTGTTTTCACATGTGTGGGTCGATCAATAATGATTATTTGATCGTAAACCCTCAATGGAAATCTATATGTAGAGAGTTCAGGGATGAAAGAAAGGTTTTGAATTTTGGAGAATTTTTGTTGTTGTTCTGTGTGACTGAGCTCTTTATGCTCTGAGATACATTTTTGGGAGAGTTGTTTTGAACTTAATATGATACAACATTGTTTATTTGGATTCCAGATGGGGAAATGAGTAGTATGTATCTATGTTTTCTTGTTTATTTGCAATCTCCTGTTTATGTATAACCATCTTTCATGTGCTGCTGCTTTGATGATTTGTGTAACGTAGCTTCCAACAGTAGGCATTTTTATTCATGAATTCGTTTATATGCAATTCTCATGTATTAAATTTTCCACACTTCCTTAATTCGTGCTCCACGAATCTCTATTGTTAGTCATATTCCACTTACATCCGTTTCCTCTGAGTTCACAAGAGACATATTCTTAAGGATTTTAAGCCTGTATTTTGCAGATTTTTCCTCCGTTCTTCCTTAGCACCTCTACATAATTTGAAAGCCTCTGCTCATTGTTTCATACTTGGCCCATTTAAAAGCCTTCCAACTATTCAACCTATTGAGCCCTCTTGTAGTATAGGGTAATTCACATGAATTAGACTCCAAGGTATTATCCATTCTCGAACCACCAAATCCATTATTTCTCTTGATCCATATTCTGTCAGAGGCATCCATATAATTGTCTACATTTAACATTTGTTTTTAAGATGTCCTAGGCACTGGTCTTTTGCAACTGAGGGCTGTGTCTAGGACCTAAAACATCTTTTTGGTGTCGTTGCTGGGATACAAATGAAGAAATATTTTCCCTGGGAGACGACATAAATTCCACCCTTCAGACATGTGAGCATGAAAGGTTGGGAGTTGCGTATTCCTCACCTTGGTGACTCCACTGTAAAATAGTCGTAATCAGATGAAATTCTGGCTTTCAGTAGGCCTTACACCAGATTCAAATCCACCATATACCCCCACCTCTAAATCATATGGCTGTGCCAAATTTCCTTTTGAAAAATTATACCCCCTTGGCCCTCCCTCAGCCTCTAAATGATATGCCACAAGATTATCTAAAGCTCCTACCTCGGTTAATTAGGGAAGATAATACTTCTACGTAGAGATATGTTGAAAAATTTTGCACCTCTGCTGAATGTAAATGTAGAGCACTTAGATGTGGTGTTAAGGATTTTCGTCCAATATTTGGATGGAGAAGCCTGCAAATGGTTCAAGTTTATAGCTGACAACATAGTCCACACTCGGGAAGAAATGGAAAATTTATTCACATTGGAATGGGGAGAAAAGAGGGACCATAGATATGTTCTCATAGAGTTCAATGCTCTCAAGAAGAAACACAATGAGGATTTAACATAATTTATAAAGAGGTTGAACAAGCTCTATAATAATATTCCTGCTGAAATAAAGCCTCCCCAAGCAGTTGTTAAGGCGGTCTTCACAGGAGCTTTCGAAATAGAGTTCGGGTTCACCCTAAGAGAAAGAAAATCCACATCTCTGGATCAGATCTAGACTGATGCATTGGAGATAGAAGAAAAATTTTCTTCTACTGGTAAATTTAAGGGGAAGAGAAAACATGAAGGCAGAAGAAGGAACAGGGAGGAGGCTTCTACTTCAAATCAGGAAAGGGAATCTCAAGAGTATAGAATTGAAGAAATGAATAAACTAATAATGGAAATCTCAAATAAACTGGTTAATCTTGGGTTGGAGGCCAAAAATTCCCCTACTCATCCTAACCAAATGATTCCTGACCATGGGTTTAATATCAAGTATCGGAATCCCCCTCTACATCTGTTGCAGTAGGGAAGGAAGGAACAACAAGATCACATCCAACCTCTTCTATACTTGGAATGGGAGTTAGAGGAACATGCCGATGAATTCATAGAAAGTAAAGAGAATCAATTCCTCACTTACTCTGATGATGAGGAGGGTGAACTCATCCTGCAAGTGGTGCAAGAAGAGAAGGAAGTCCCTCAAGAAGATCAAGATATTAACAATTATTGCAGACAGTTCGTGGATTTCATGCAAGCTCAACTCCACAAGAAGTATGAGCTCAGGTCTTGCAGAAAGAGAATCTGAGGGCAAGAACAAAATGAAGGGTCAATATCAAGAGAACAAACCCCTCCTAGTCCTACTAGCAAAGGGATGAAGCCATTAGAAGAGTCAGTCCCTCATAAGGCCACTACATCCACTTTCACAAAGCAAGAAGCTGATCCTCCCAAAGATAAGAAGCCCTCACTTATACCCTTGAAATTTCCTAACCATCCTAAAGAGCAGTTCGAAATCCATTACAGAAAAATGGCCCACACCCTTTAGTCTCCAATAAGAATGACCCATGGTGGTTTTTGGACCGCATGTAGAAAACCAGTCCCTAGCCTATTCTGAAGAAGAGGGAGGCGAGATTACCCTCCATGAAGAAGGGGAAGTGCCAAAGTGTTCCCTGGAGGAAAACTATAGAGATCAACGACAATCTGGTGATCTGGAAATAGAGGCAATAAAGCTTAATTGTCTAGATTCACAAGAACATCCTCAACAAGCAGTGGTCACTTCATAGATTAAAGACTAGTTAGATTTGCATGATGAATACCATCTCTCAAGTTATTTTTCAGTACAATATAAAATTAAAAATTGGTTTGATAATCTTCCAGCTGCTAGCATGAGAATTTTTCATCAATTCATGCAAGTTTTCCTAGGTCGATGGGTAATCATGGGAAATGTATTTCTTATCATATAAGAGTATGGACATTTAAAAATATAGTTTGGGGAGATAGTACAACAATTTTTAGCCAGGTTCAATAAGGCGTATCATTCAATTCTTGATGATTTAAGGCCACCCCAGGAGTAGATCTCCTGCAATTCCCAGATGCCTTTAATCGAGAGATGGAATTCCAAATAAGAGAAAGAGACACTGCAACCCTTGAAGAAATGCAAAATACTGCAGTTGATGTGGAAGTGAACTTGATGAACGGAGAGGAAAAGTATAAAAAAGGGGAAGAATTGATCAAGTTTGATTCTTCACCTTTACGCCTTAATTTATCAGATAAAATGAAAACACGTTCCAGGTTTTTTGAAGACATGGATAACACATGTGTAGTACCAAGTTGTGATTTTGGATTGATTGGGTCAGAATATTCAGAAATAAGCCAAGTATATATTGAGCTAGTGGATATCTATATTGAGAAATTATTCATCATAAGGCCACCACACCTTTCCATCATTTATGTTGTTGTTTAGGTTTACGAAGCTCCTTCTAATGAAGACTAGGTTGGTAATTCCTATCAAATACCATTAAAAGGTTTGTTCTTGAGTTTGGTGACAAACAATGAAAGAACAAATTTATTAGAGCAGTTGCTTGCCTAGTTGCACTAGCATTACTGTATCATTTAGAATAACAGTAATTCCAATAGATTAGGGTAGGTAGGTGTGAAAATTTAGTTAAAGTGTGTTTCAGATTTCAGTTTTAGCATGGTTCAGATTTCAACATTCAAGATTTTCAGGGTGCAATAGTGATTTCCATTTTGATAGTTTGCAGTGCACAACTCAGCTGTAGTTTCAACTCAGATCTACAGTATGAATTTGCGACTCCATGCGCCCAATAAAGAAAAGGCATTCAGGTCTGAAGGTTCTCAACACACTTAAAACAACACGTTGTCCCTGTTGGAGTCCCGTGTTTTGATAGTTTGGTAAATCAAAAGACAAGGCAACATCAGAACCAATCTTTAGAGTTACAGGATCTAGTCCTCCTGTTCTCAGAGAGGGATCTCTCAAATGTTTGTTTGCAAAGGCTTATCTTGTGTGCTTAGAGTATTGATTTTAGACTAGTTATTAAGTGCATGTGTTTGATTGTTTGTTTGGTTGAATTGATACATTAGAATACGAAAGGTCTAGAAAAGGTAGGTAGAAAGAGGAAGTAGTAGCTTCATTGGGCAATGGAGTCAAAAAGAGGTCATGACAAACTTATCAATGGATATGGGATATCGGAGGGAAAATCTAACTTGGCCATAGGATCCTTTGGTTTTTGGAATGAGATGGACATCAATGATTTGGAAAGATAAGTTTAATTCTCAACAAGGGAATTTGAAAACACAATTTGAACAATAAAGAGCTATTTGATAGATAGGGCTAACCATGAATTCTACAAATCACACCTTTAAGAAAATAATGATTTCAAAAAAACTTTTAAAATGAAACATAAGATTCGGGGAACACCCTATTTCCTCAAAGATTTTATTTCAAATGACTTAGAAAACATAAAATATTCACTGATAATTGTCTAGTCAACTTAGTGTTCCTAAATTGATGTCATAAATTGTCAACCAGGGCTAGTAAATTGTTGAAGTGAAATGCACTATATGTGCCTAGGTATCTTCTTCCTACTTCGTTGTGCTTAGTGTTTTTCTAGTGTTTTTGGTTTTGTGTTTTTATGCTAAGAGGAAAAGAACTAAATTGTTGGCAAAGAGAATTTATTGATCACACTAAAACAGAATGAAATCTACTCTAAACTATGAATGGCACCTAAGAGCAGAAAATGCTAATCCACAGACTATAAAGTTGATAAGAAAATTAAATCATAACATTAAACTCAGTCCAATTCATTTCATTAGAGGTATGTTGGAACAACTGAGAAAAGGATTAGTTTGATGTAATGAGGTTCTCTTTAGTAAACAACAACTTAAAATATCACAGAGAAAATCTCATCCGTTGTTAGAAATTTGTTGGAACATTTTGAGAAAAGATTATCTGCAACATAGTAAGGATCCTTATGCTAAAATAACTTGTGACACTAGAATTAACTCATTCTGCAACTCAAAATGTTACTATTAAGCCTTATTCAAAGGTTAGAAATTTCTTGGAACAACTTGGGAAAAAGGTTGTTTTGTAAAATTATGAGAAATTACAGAACAGTAAAGAACTCAAAATGATATAACTAATTCTTGTTCATATGATAATGATGTGTTAGAAGAAGTTAAGAACAAGAGAAACTTATAAAATAATCAGGGTCTTTTAAGTCTAATTAACAGGACTAGAATGCAATTAACTAATAAAACTGAAATGCAATGAACAGAACTGAACTAAAGTGAAATTAACTCAAGAGTACTACAAATATATCTCATTCACACATTAGTGATATATTAGAACAGCTCATGAGAAAAAGATTGACTGTAATATTCAATATAAGTAAATGACATAAGCATGATGAAAGAGGATATACTCAGAAAACTGCCTAAGTTAAGAACAAAACAGAGCTAAAGGTCACTTATCTAGAAAATATGCACAAAGCCTTTCGGACAGTAGGGGCCCTCTACCATCAGATTGGCACACGAATCCTTAACTCCTTAAAATTGCTTCAGATCATGCATAAAAGTTGTACTTCTTTCATTAAAGGAAAAACGCTCAGAAACAGAGTATCACAGTCTTTGAGAACTAACAACAAAACATCAACTAACTATCTCTCGGTTCACCGAGTTATTTTTATAAGAAAATACATAACTGAAATTGAGTAGAAATAGGCATAGGTGTCTTTTATAATCAAAATCGAACTAGAACTCCTGTTGAGGACTCGTATTCTGCTGAAGACACCTCAAGAGTCCTTTTCCTTGTAGAAGTTTGCTTCTTGGTTTTGGCTTTATCCACGTGCATAACCACTGCCAGATTTGTGCTCAGCCCTCGTGGAGGACAAGGAATGATGCAGGAGAGTTTTGGAGTCTAACCATATACGTATTTCCCTCAGACGACACCTGTAACCTGTTTAAACACTAAAATAGCCGCGAAACGCCTGATCGACTACGGAACGTCTGTATTCTGTAGCTATTTTGCACAAAATTATTAAAACAACAAAAGCCATGAAAATACAATATGTTATTAAATTTCATGTAACCTTTAAGCAATCCTAATCATTCTTCATTGATTTTAGGCTTATGAAGTGATAAAAGAATGATGAAATGAAGTGAAGGTTTGTAAAAGTGAAGGCAATTCTAGGGCTCAACATACCCCCACTGCAAAACTATTGCATGTCCTCATGCAATTTTATCAAAACTTATTCCATGTGCTCTGAAACCTCTATTAGAAAATACAACCTTATCTTTCTTCTTCTTTTGCTGGTTAGTGTCATTCTGGGTTTCTTCATGAGTAATTTAAACCTGAGATTTATGAGGGCTCTGTTCAATTTCTTATTCCTCTTTTTTTTAGGTTCCTGTTTTCTTTGTGCAGTGTCCCCGTTTGCAGAGTGAGAGTATTATTCATAGCATTATTCATTAACTTGTTCTCTCAAGATTTCATTCTCATTCTTCATGTGTCTGTTCAATATCTCCATTTCATAATTATCTTTCTTCAGGGCTTCTATTGGAGGTTCTTGTGGACTGAGGGATCTTTCTTGATTCTCTGAGGCCTTTCTTTCCAAAGATTCCACATAATCATAATTTTTTTTTTAAGCTGGGTTTATATCAGGAGTTCCTCTGTTAGGGTCTTCTTCAAACTAATGTAAAGGAGATCTGTTTGAACCGGAGTTTCTTCATCTCCAACATTTATAATTCCTATTTCCTTAACCAATCTCTTTTTCATCATTCCTCTGAGTCTAGAACTTCTCCTTAACTTTGGTGGATTCTCATCTTCTTCATTAGTATACTCACTTGCTGTATTTTCATTTCTTTTGGCCCTAATCTATTTTCTAATCTCTGTTAACTTTTCAGAAATTGGTTCTTCATCTTCCTCCTGTAGTGGAGTGTCAAGTTTATTTTCAATAACCATGTCAGTTTTTCTTCTTCTGCTCCATCAAAAGATTTGGAAAATGATTTTGTAATCTCCTTATGGAAGCCATAAAATTTCTCTATAAAATTTAACCTCCCTGCTTGTTGTAGTAGCTCCTTGACTTGTGGATATCCTTCCAAATACTTGACTCCAACTGGTTCTGTCTTGAAAATTAGCCACATTTCTCCTCTGTGCAGATTATCTTCGTTTCAGAATTACTTTTCTATGCTTGAAGCTAGATTGACTACTGAGTATAATGCTTTATTTTTGAAACTATATCTCTGTGTCTGAAGATGGATTAGCTATATAATGATGCTTCACCCTCATAATTACCTCTCTGTACTTAGATATGGATTGGTTCCAAAGTGTAATGGAGGTGAATGGCTGGAGGTAATTAAGCTATAAGGGAAAATGAAGTGGCTATGGATCTGATGGAGAATTAATGATGAACTTGTGGTGAAATAAGTGAATGATACAATCTTAAGGAGATGTGGACTAGTAGGTTACGTTTGTGATTATGACCATTAGTCATTAATCAAGGTTTTAATGAGGATCGTTATGGAATGTTGGATAAGGGATATGGCCAAGATATGTTAATCAATTCGAATGATAAGTTGTTTAGGAAACATATGATTATACACATTTTATCTATTTCACAATTTACCTCAGAATTTTGACCTCGTTAATTGCTGTGCTTGATGTTGTTCCTTTGGTCCTCTTTTAGCATGTTGGTCTTCAAAACAGAATCCTTCAATTTCCTGTAATCATCATCTCTTTGTAGGCTGTACAATTGTGTCAGAACTGCTGAATAAGATGTGGATGCAACATGAAATCTGTAAAAATAAATGAAGTATGGCTATGGAATATGGATGTGAAATGTAATGGAGTGAAAGTGGAATATGACTTGTGAAATGGAATGAAAGTGGCGTGAGATGGAGTGAAAGTGGAGTGAGATGGAGTGGAATTGTAAAATGAAATGAATTTTCCAATTTCTCTCAAATGGTACATCAGACTTCCCTGAATTTTTTTTGAGTTTGTTACCAATATTATTATGCATCTTCCGACAAAAAATCTCAGCCATTGGTTGCACAGATCGCCCGAAAAATGAGAAATGGCTGTAGGTGAAAGTGGCCAATTTCTTGAAGAATACACACTGAAATTTTTTGAAATTTTTTGTGTTTATTCAACCTCCCTCAATGCATTTACCATAAAAATTTTAGGACCAACGGATGGACGGTTTGAAAGTTATGATAAAATCAATTTCTGCCCTGTTTCAGCCTTCATTCTGCCCAATGTTGCAACAAAAAAAATACGCCACGAACTCATTTTAAGGCAGAATTGAGTGATTCAAAAGGGAAACTGTGTATTTTTACCTTTTCTACTGCCACATGCTTTTAGAATTTCATTTTGATGAAGAAAAGGGTTTCTGTGCAAAAATACTGAAATCTGTCCTAATCTATCCATAATGCTGAAAAATGAAAATCTGCCTTAAAAACCCATCTGAAATGCCCATAAAAATTGTTTTTTTTTCAAATTCTGTCCATGTCTTACTCAATTTATCATATTCTGAGAAAATCCAGAAGCTCATAATTTTTTTTATTTCTGCTCCAATCTCTTGCAATATTTGCGCCAAAACTGCCTCTGGAAAAAGTTGCAAAAAAAAAAAAAGGTTGCTACAACAATAGCTGCAGAAACTGCCACTTTTCACAGCTGTTGTTGAATTGAAAAAAAGATGAACATGCTGCTACAAGAAACTAATAAAATGTACTGCTACAAGTTTTTGTTGATTCCATAAAACCATTAGTCTTCATCAAAGCCAACATTCATGGTACAATTCTTACCATGTGAATAAATGTGTCGAAGTCGAGCATGGGAAGAAATCATTGGATTACCGATCAATAATCAAAATCGTTAACCAATGCGAGACAACTCACCGATAATGTAAATGAGTGTCAAGGTACCTTAGTGCATCTTGACAGGGACGAATGAATGTGTCAAAGTCGAGTCGCCTGCAAGATTTGACAATCAAGAGACATTGTTGTATTCCCATTGTTATCAATGAGGAGGCTTGCCATTGATGAATGCAAGCTCCAAGGCACTCCAAATAATCTCTAATCTTGATCCTAGATAAAGTGTTGAGGTCGATGGGACAAGATCTGTTGGAAGGTGGACCTTAAGGAATTCCACATCATCCAACTCGAGCATAGAACCAAAAATGATTTGAAGAACCATGAAAGATTGAAAACATCATGAAATTGCAGAACTTATTGTGAAATTTTCTCGCCAGTTGCCTAGTTTTCAAGCAAAGCTCATGTCCAATTGTGCCAGCAAGCTGGTTTTCACAATAGGACTTATTTTTCTCTTTACTTTTTTTTTTTTTTTAATGTCCTACTCTACTTGAAAAATAAAATCTTGTTCAAGTATATGAATACTTCCAATGGAACCGTGTCTGTAACAAGATGATAGATAAACTCATATGCAGGTTTGAAAGATACTCTTTGATATGTACCTGTATATGAGATGCCAACTGTCTTGATTTAGATGATGTCAGAAGATATTTAATAATTGAGCATTGGGATCCGATGACTGACTTGAACCAAGATTCAATGTAATATTGTATTCCTTGTCTTTCCTCTATCATGAAATGCAAGTCTTCAAAGATGTGATCTTCATTCATAGAATTTGGTGATAGGCATGCATGAGACTTTTCAATCTCTGGTTCCAATAAATTCTCTTTATCAACAGACATCCATGATTCTTGGACCTTATCTGAGTCTTCTTCTTCTGGTTGTTGTTCTTCAATGATAGCTGGTGAATCATTTTGCAATACCTCAAAATTGTAAGTTGATTGAGGTGTTTTATTGTTGGGGATATGAAATGGTTGTGCATGTAGTGGAGTGGGAATGGATCTTTGGGGTGCTTGTGTGGATGGTAATGGGAAAGGTTGAATTGAGGTCAAATAAGGGTGATATTGATGTTGTAGTGGAGGTAAATGGTATGGATAACATTGATCATGGTATTGAGGATAGAGAGGGAAAGATTGAGGAGATAATGGATTTCATTTGTAGGGCCTTTGCCAACTTTGTTGCCAAGATTGGTTTTGAGGTTGGGATTGAGATGCCCAAGGTTGCCAAGGCAAGGGTTTTTTCAAATTACCTTGAGGTTTTTGTGCATAACCTTGAAACTGTGCATAAGGATATTGCATCATATTGGGTTGATGAGGCTGCCATAGTCCTCTTGGAGCTACATAACAAAGTTTCTCTTGTGCTTGATTTGCTCCATTATCCTTCTGGTAAATTTCCTTCAACCCTAATAATGATGGGAAATCTTCAGTAGTATGTGATCTCGCACAAATTTTACACATTTTAATGTTATCACGTGGACATTCATGCAAAGCATGTTTCTTTCTACATTTAGGGCAAAATATAAATGAAGCAACTTTTTTCTTGTTTTGCATTCTTAGCATGTCAGTTTGTTCATTTAAATTACCAAGAATGTTTAGCAAATTGTTAGGTTCAGTTTGACTTACCAATCCTGATGCCGAATTACTTACTTTTGCCATAAATGGATCTTGAGGGGACCTTACACACTTTGCTTTTCCTCTTGATATGTTCTTGCACAGTTCACAAATTTCTTGAAATGGAAATTGATAGACATCTCCTTTTCCCACAAGATTAAGAAGATCAATCCATTCATCCTTTATAGCATTTAGTAGGAGAGTTTTTAATGCATCTGATCCTAAATTATGCAATTTAGTACGTTTGATATTATAAGTAAATCTCTCTACTAAATCTTCTAGGCTTTCATCCTCTTTTTGGTTCATCTTAAAGACTTTATTTCTAAGGTCATGGTGCATGCAATAATCTTTATATTTTTCCAAAAATACTCTTTTCATATCATCCCATGTCCTTATAGTATTTGTTCCTAAAGTCATGAACCATCTAAGAGCTCTATCCTTCAATGTTGTCGAAAACAAATTCAATTTTTGAATGTGCAATGAATAGCCATAAGATCTACAAATTATTTCAAATTCAAAAAGAAAGGTTTCCGGGTCTTCTAATATCATACCTTTGAAGTTAGGAAGTACAGATGGATGGATGTTCTTCATTTGAACATTGATATCATTTTCTTGAATGGGAAATCCAAAAGGATCTTCCTCATTGTCATCATCTCCATCCATTTCTTCAACCTCCTTTGTCACCTCTTCTTCTACCTGCAAAAATATGAATTCATGATGTGGATGTGTGGCTCTTACTGCACCACATGATATAGTGGGTGTGGTAGGTGATTGAAGTTTTTTTTTTGGATGTAAGAAATAAGGTTACCTAGTTACACTTCCTCGGCAATGGTGCCAAAATGTCTAGTCAACTTAGTGTTCCTAAATTGATGTCATAAATTGTCAACCAGGGCTAGTAAACTATTGAAGTGAAATGCACTATATGTGCCTAGGTATCTTCTTCCTACTTCGTTGTGCTTAGTGTTTTTCTAGTGTTTTTGGTTTTGTGTTTTTATGCTAAGAGGAAAAGAACTAAATTGTTGGCAAAGAGAAGTTACTGATCGCACTAAAATAGAATGAAATCTACTCTAAACTATGAATGGCACCTAAGAACAGAAAATGCTAATCTACAGACTGTAAAGCTGATAAGAAAAGTAACTCATAACATTAAACTCAGTCCAATTAATTTTATTAGAGGTATGTTGGAACAACTGAGAAAAGGATTAGTTTGATGTAATGAGGTTATCTTTAGTAAACAACAACTTAAAATATCACAGAGAAAATCTCATCCATTGTTAGAAATTTGTTGGAACATTTTGAGAAAACATTATCTGCAACATAGTAAGGGTCCTTATGCTAAAATAACTTGTGACACTAGAATTAACTCATTCTGCAACTCAAAATGTTACTATTAAGCCTTATTCAAAGGTTAGAAATTTCTTGGAACAACTTGGGAAAAAGGCTGTTTTGTAAAATTATGAGAAATTGCAGAACAACCAAGAACTCAAAATGATATAACTAATTCTTGTTCATATGATAATGATGTGTTAGAATAAGAGCAGCTTATAAAATAATGAGGGTCTTTTAAGTCTAATTAATAGGACTAGAGTGCAATTAACTAATAAAACTGAAATGCAATGAACATAACTGAACTAAAGTGCAATTAACTCAAGAGTACTACAACTATATCTCATTCATGCATTAGTGATATATTGGAACATCTCATGAGAACAATATTGATTGTAATATTCAATATAAGTAAATGACATAAGCATGATGAAAGAGGATAAACTTAGAAAATTGCCTAAGTTAAGAACAAAACAGAGCTAAAGGTCACTTATCTAGAAAATATGCACAAAGACTTTTGGACAGTAGGGGCCCTCTACCATCAGATTGGCACACGAATCCTTAACTCCTTAAAATTGCTTCAGATCATGCATCAAAGTTGTACTTCTTTCATTAAAGGAAAAATGCTAAGAAACATAGTATCACAGTCTTTGAGAACTAACAACAAAACATCAACTAACTGTCTCTTGGTTCACCGAGTTATTTTTATAAGGAAATACATAACTGACATTAAGTAGAAATAGGAATAGGTGTATTTTATAATCAAAATCGAACTAGAAATCTTGTTGAGGACTCGTATTCTGCTGAAGACACCTCAAGAGTCCTTTTCCTTGTAGAACTCTGCTTCTTGGTTTTGGCTTTATCCACGTGCATAACCACTGCCAGATTTGTGCTCAGCCCTCATGGAGGAAAAGGAATGATGCAGGAGAGTTTTGGAGTCTAACCATATACGTCTTTCCCTCAGACGACACCTGTAACCTTTTTAAACACTAAAATAGCTACGGAATGCCTGATCGGCTACAGAACGTCTGTATTTTGTAGCTATTTTACACAAAATTATTAAAACAGCAAAAAACATGAAAATAAAATATGTTAATCAATTGCATGTAACCTTTAAGCAATCATAATCATTATTCATTGATTTTAGGCTTATGAAGTGATAAAAGAATGATGAAATGAAGTGAAGGTTTGTAAAAGTGAAGGAACACCTAACACATCTATGATTACAACTACAAATACCTTTAAGACAAATTTTTAAGCAAGGAAAAAGGGCAAGATCAGAACATACCTCCTTGGCTCACTATAAACATAAATACTTCCAAGGGAGACTTCAATAACAACCTTTAAGTGGCAGCAGACAAGCAGGGAGAACCATAAATCATGCTGAAACCAAATTATTGGAACTATCATAGAAATAAACAAGCATGAGGACTAAAGAGAGAGATTAAAGACTCTAAAATACCTCAGCAGAATAAAACATGAAACAGTGAAGGATGAACAGGTCTAAGGTGCTTCCAGGAGTCATTTCTTAGCCTAAAAATTTCAACCTACTGTAGTAAGAAATTATGGAACATAATGAAAATAGGAGAAAACATTAACAGTTCAGAATACTTCACCAACAACCAAGCTCATGGATCTAATGATAGATCCTTCTCAGGAACAAGCAGCAACAACATCATCAAGGCTTCCAAGACTTCAATTTCTTCTTCAACTTCAACAGACTATGTATTATTTCAGAGAGTTTCAGTATTACAACTAGTGATCAACCAACCAACCCACTCTCTCATCTTCTCCGGTAGTATTTATAGAAGAATGAGGAGGTGAGATCTGATAAAAATATCTCCAAAGATAATTAATACAGACTTAATGGCTTCTCGGCCTTTGGGGGGGGGGGGGGGGCTCGATGAAGAAGCTTACATAGGTGTCCTCTGTATTAAATAGTTTACATTAAGATTTAAGCTCGGTGGGAGCTCTTTTTGACCTTTGAGGCTCTCTGTTATGTTAAAGTAACTCTGCTGATATTTTGTCATTAAGTTTATTTTCAGAATTCACTCTCTGGCTACGCTGAGGAAAATATCTGATCTTGATCAATAACTTCAGCCTGCATCTGAATGCTTTGAGGTACAGGTGGCACTGTGGTAGTTGGGAGGAATCAATTTGCCTCAGATGTGGCGGTGGAGGTCTTGTTGTCTGATAAACACTTTGATTTCCTTTTAACTATGTCTTAATTGGGAGGATTAGGCTTTTGATAATCAATCTTAGCCGTAATCCCCCCAGATCTGTCTTTAATCTTCCATTCTGGTGCGTTCTGTCTTCGACACCGATACTCTTTGATTTTTGATTCATTTACTGTGTTCGGTTGGTGTGCAGTGCTGCGCAGGGATCGTGAGGCATCAGTGCCTTTGGAGTATTGACGAGGCACGGAAATTTGAAACCTGGATGGCTCCTCTTTAATGAATCAAAGGTGCGAGAATTAAAGCCCCAGCCTTCGGCCTTTCTTCAGCATATAACAGAAAAACCATATAATCACCCTTTATCAAATAACATATCTGGACTTCAAAATTTTGATAAAACCAAGTTGTATAACCATTTCGGGTCACAAAAGGTGTTTTCTGATGTCAGGGTGTTTGTGACTCGAACTCCTTATGAAATCCGTTGTATAAAGTTCCCCGGGTCCGTTTTGGGGCCTGCTGACGTCCGGGTGAGTGTGACCCAAAATATTTATGAAATCCACCCTATAAATCTCCCCGGGTTTGGATTTCACGACCATAAGAGCAATCGATCAAGACCCGCTCCAATCCGCTACTGCCGCGTGGATGCTAACTAGGCATTGGGACCACCGGCTTTGTGGGACCGCTGACTACTGTCATGGCTGTGGGGACCAGAGCGATTGATTTTGGGCTGTTGATCTACAGATCAGATTGATGGCGGAGATGCTTTGATAAATGCGCTATACCTGATTTTATCCCCCGAGCTCCTTTTGAGTGCGATCACCGTCCGATGAGCCGACCTCAGATTGGACGGCTCACGTCCATATCGTGCTGAGCTCACAGTCGATATTTAACGCTCGGGGAGGGCGGTATCTCCAAACTTCTCAAGGCCACGTGTTGGCCTGTGGAATGTGTCACAATTGAATTGGAAAAACCGCTTACCCCACAAAGGCGGTGCGATCAACACTGCTTTGGTTTTGTACAGTGAGTAACTATGGGGACCACCAGGGCGATTGATTTGTGGACCGTCGATCTGCAGATCAAATTGACGGCGGGGAGCGAATTAATATATGCACCGGCGGAAACCTTTTCAAACCCTGCAAAAAACACAAGAATTAATACAAATAAAGGTTTCATGTGTCGGGATGGTTCTATATATACGAAGTGGACAGGCGCCTGACTGTAGGGCCTTGGTCTATATGAAAATCAATATGATTGGGGGCTATAATATACAGGGCTAATTGGCATTGGAGTTTTAAACACAAAAAATAGACTTATGCGCTCATATTTTGCGATGCGATAAGCGCTTTGTGGGTCTGGCACCTGGTTCTAGGGTGCAGGCACGTGGAGGGGAAGTGGCTTAAGACTTAGCCCAAGGGGGCTTAAGTCTGTAATACAAAAATGTGTTTTTATGAAAATTTTCAAGTTTTTCAATGGTTATGATGGTTTCGATAAGGCAAAGAAATAGTCTTAAACCTTATCAAAGGGGTTTTGAGGGAGGGGAAAGGGAAAAAGTATGAAAATGAAGTATTTTTTATGGAGAATAAAGGGGTAAAAATGAGGTTAGTTTTGGAAGTGGAAGGAGGGGGAAAATGGCCTTTGCAGCAGTCTGTTCTCATGAAATCAACATAATTTCAGGGTGTAAAATGGGCACAGTAGGGAAGATTTTGGATAGAGGCATGAGGCCTTTAAGAGTCTTCAAGAGCCAAAACTTTTTGCAATAAAATTTGTTCCTTGAAGGCTCCAAAAAGATTTAGCCACCTTTTGGTATAACAAATTTTATAGGTGGGTAACAGTCCCCAGATGGAGCTAATGTTGGCCTGTGACCGCACTCAATGTGGAGAAGTGATCCCTATAAGGAAATCATAGGGGAGAGGTGTGAATGTTTAAGGGGAAAGCCAAGCAATTCAAGCACAGGTCGGGTGGAAAGCCCTGCAGTCAAAAGAGAAAAGTGCTGCGGTCAAGGTATTATGATCCAAAGTTGTGTTAGTTTATGCATCCCACAAACCGTTACATATACTATATATTACATATAATATGTGTAATATCGTTTACCTCTCTTAACTCCTTACTAAAATCGCACTTCTCTCCCCGTAGATTATAGCACTTACCCTCCACTTTCCCACAACTAAACTCTCCCGCTTGTGATCTGCGGGCGATCCCACTTTCATCCTCCCATGTCACCTTCTCCTCACCACTCTCCACCCATCACAAAACTTAATGTTTACCTTACGCTGCTTAGATATAAAACCTGTTATCTATGATCTGTGGGCGGTCCCACCTCCATCCTTCCACGTCACCTTCTGCCCACTGCACTCCGCACATTGCAAACCATAACATTTACCCTCCGCTTCTTATAAAAAAACACTTATGAATGCGAATTGTGAGCAGGCCCCACTCCTGCTACATCACCCATTCCCCGCTCACCGCACATCTCTCCCCGCAAGGTTTAACTCTTACCTACCGCTCCTCATATGTAAAACCTTCTGATTGGATTTTTGATGTAAGTTGGGTGCCACCTCCGCCTTGCCACATCGCACTGCGCGTTCCTCTCACGTATTAAATTTGTTGCACTTCCTTAATTTGTGCTCCATGAATCTCTACTGTTAGTTATATTCCACTTACATCTATTTCCTCTGAGTTCATGGGAGACATATTCTTAAGGATATTAAGCCTATATTTTTCATATTCCTCCTCCGTTATTCCTCAACACCTCTACACAATTTGAAAGCCTCTGCTCATTGTTTCATACTTGGCCCATTTGAAATATATCCAACCATTCAGCCTCTTGAGCCCTTTTGCAATATAGGGTAATTCACACGAATCATACTCCAAGGTCTTCTCCATTATTGAACCAACAAAACCATCATTTCTCTTGATCCATATTCTGTCAGAGGCATCTATATAATTTTCCACATTTAAGCTCTGATTTTAAGATGTCCTAGGCATTGGTATTTTGCAACTCAAGGCTGTCTCTAGGAGCTACAACATATTTTTGGCACCATTGCCGGGGATACGAATGCAGAAATATTTCCCCTGGGAGACGACATAAGTTCCACCCTTCAGACAGGTGAGCACAGAGAAATGAAGAAGTCACAGGATGTAGAAGATTGGTTTCTTGGAATGAATAAGTACTTCAAATTTCATGATTACTCAACGAAAATGAAGGCTATAATAGCTACATTCAGTCTTAAAGTTAAAGTGAATATTTGGTGGGAATATGTAAAACATGTCAGAGGTATTCATGAAAAGGAGTTGACTTGGAGTGAGTTCGAGAGATTTTTCAGGAAGAAGTATCTATTTGAGAGATACTATGACAATAGGGAAAATAATTATATGAGATGAAGATGGTATCTATAAACGTTGAGGAGTGTACTAGAAGATTCTTGGATTTATTGAGGTATGTGCCTTATTTGAAGGAGGATAAAGTGAATATTTAGAGATTCAATAGTGGGTTACCGATAGAATTCAAATACATGATTGAGTTCGACGAGCCGAGATCATTGGAGGAAGCCATCAAGAAACTAAATCATTGTTATGAACAATCAAAGGGTAAATATTGGACTAAGCAGGATTGGAAAGGTAAATAAAAAGATAAAGGAAAATGGGATAAGAAGAGAGCAATGCCTGAGTATATAGGTAACAAAGAGAATGCATCTGAAAGAGGATAGGGATTTCAGACTGAGAAGTAGAACAAGGGTGAAATTTGGAAGCCTTCCCAGTGTTGGACTTGTGGCAAGGATCATCACTAGAGATATTATCTGTAACACAAGGGTTGTAGACTACATATTTACAGTGCTAAGGAGGCACAAACAGTGGGGGATGTTGGACAAAGTATTCCTCGGATTTATGCGGTGTTGGATAACAGACAAACAAATAATCATAAATCTATTATTGAGATGGATGATAAGCTTTATGAACAAGTTGTTTCTATTTTGATTGACTCTAGATCTAATTATAGTTATGTTAATCATGACATAGTGGATAAGTTTGGTTTTAATAAAGAAGTGCATGCAAAGTATTGGTTAGTGCAGTTTGCTTCAGGTATAAAGAAGAGAGTTCATCATTGGGTAATAACTTGTGCATTTGAGTTTAATGGTATGCCTACTGTTGTACCTTAAGAGACAATCCCTTAGCTGTGATAAGGAATCAGTGGTTAAGACATTTTATGATTATGTCACAAATTTTAATGTCTCTATTTATTAACCCTCAAGTATTTATAATCAAACCCTTAAATATCAAATATTATGAATGCTTCACCATGCTACCATCTATTGATGTTGAATGAAGTGACTAGAAGAAAATGAAAGAAGAAGTCCAAACTGATATGCTGTTTTACATAGAAAATATCATTCCAAACCCCAGAAGAAATATGTGAAAGAAATAATTAAAACAAAGGAGCGCCAATTAAGGTTTTTTAAGTCTTACACACAGAAGTAAGAAGAGACCTGCTGCTCATAACCTTCTTTTATTCTTAGATGGAAATACATAATGAAAACTGGAATACATTTCAACATAAACAAAATGCCAGAAACTTGCTTACTCATTCATTAATCTTTGAATCTTTGAGTACAAAAATATTTGTCTAGAGTTCCAAAACTTGAAACCTTTCTTCCTCTTGAAAATTACATTAAATACAGTAAAAATAAGTTTGGAACTGCTGTAACCAATCCTAACTACCAAAACTAATTCAATACTTCGAAGGCTATCTATTACATGCCTTGAAAATGTCTTATTACAATTACATTATCTTCAAAAAATAACATAAAATAAATATTCTAATCTATAGGAATTGCTAATGACGTGGCTTCTTTTCCTTGGTCAATTGATTTGTCTTTCTTTGCTGCTGATCCTTTTGGCAGGTCAATTGTCCAAGCTCTGCACTTTTTCCATATTTCTTCCTTCGTCCTGGATGAATGTGTCAGATTTTGATATTCCAATATGAATGCAGTAATTCGGTCATAAGAAGGCCTTTCAGAGAAAAGAGTTTTTTCCATCCACAAGAGTTGAAAATGTCTCTGCAAGAAGTTGACCATTGTCTCTCCTTTAAGCACCTGAGTCTTTTTGTGCCTGTTATCAATCTTGATTTTTGTCATCACCTGTAAATTCTCATAAGATCTCCATGGAAAAATATTTTCTTTAGCTCCCCAACATGATGGAAACCCTACCCTTGTCATTTTATCAAAAGATTTATCAAATTGACTTAATACTTCTTTGATTTCCATTAGTTTCTTTTCTGTAGCCTTTCTGAGATCATTCCTGAAAATAATTTTGTTAATTTCGACTGCATATAACATTCTGTCCTGCATATCATTCTCCTCTAACTCTTGATATTATTTGGAAGTGATAAAATCAATAAATATTTTGGCCCAAATGGCTCTGTTAATCCCTTTTTTCTTATCAGGCATAATTGGTTCTTCACACTCCACAGTAAGGCTTTTTTCTTTTGCAATTATCATCAGGAAGCACCAATTGGATTTCATTTTTGAAATGATATCAGTCCAAATGATATCTTTAGCTTGTATTAGTGACAAATTACCTTTCATTATTTCTTTGAGATTCTTAATCTAAGCTTCAACATTTCAGAAATCCATTTTGTATTTATCTGCTTCATTTTCTATGACCTTCATCAATTTTGTTGCAGTCTCCAGATCTGTTTGAGCCTTCTTTCTATCTCTTTCAGCGATATGCAACTCAATATTTAATTAAATAATTTGTGTTTGAGGGTCTTCATCACCAGTAGGAAAAAAAGAGTACAATTATGATTATGAATATGATTTTGTAATGAAATTGCAGTCTACTTTACTTTGGAAAGTTCTTCATCCTTCTGCATGAGTTGCTGCAACAACTTTTCCTTTTCCTTCTCTACCTCTGCAACTTCTGTAGCCATTGAATGTTCACTAGTAGGTAGCTTCAATTTATTCCTTAATGTAGATATCTCTACCTCAGCACTTTGCATGAATTTCTGCACAACATTCTGTTGAAGCCTCGAAAATCACTACTTCAAACATTGGGGGAAAACCACCCGGTCGGGACCTTAGGACAACTCCCTTTTCCGTTTGGTATAGTGGCTCCGACTGGATTTATAGGACTAGTTTCCTAATAAATAAATGGGTTGGTAATGGAATGATTGGATGAGTGGAAAATGGTACTAAAATGACTGAAATAATCTATCTAATTTAATCTATAACTTATAAATAATTCTAAAACTAACCTAGGTTTCAAATATGAATACAACTTTAAGATTGTTTCAATCAAATCAATAACCATGAAAATGTATTATAATTTAACTGAAATATGCAGCATCAAATAATGATAACTCTGTTTAAGAAATTAAATAGAGTTATGATAGCACATTATATTCTTAATTTTATATATCATTTGTATACACTGTGAAAAATGATATATTTCTATATACTCAGAAATGATACGTATAAAGAAACATTTGTAAAACAAGTACATATAAATGATAGCAAATTTAAATAGAATATCACATAACATAAGAAAAATAATCGTAAATCGATAGAAATACCAAATTCATCTTGATACTTTTCCAAATGCAATTCAATATCCAGATCCAGTGCTTCAATGTAAACTAGACTCTAAGGGAAAAAAATGCAATTCTCAGAGGTAATTTTGGCATGAACCACCAGATGTGATCCTTTATAAAAATATAATAGTCAGTGGAGTACAAAAATGTAACATCCAAGTCAAAAATATTACAAATTCAGGACCCCTTTCTAAATGCATGAAAGGGGTTTAAATAGGAACTTAATAAAACAAAATAACTAAAACTGTTGTTACAATCTATCATCAGAAATCTAGAAATAGACTTGCGATTTAAAAATGAAACCAATTCATTGATTTTCCCTTGCATTCAATGTGCCCAGGTGGAAAATTTTGAGCATATCTTTAACCTATGTTGGACGACTTAGCTTCAAATGTAACTGACCAATGTACATGGCATCAGAAAACTCTGAAATGATACAATGAATGGCATTGGAAAGGCATTTAATTTCCATTTGCTGGCTGTGTGGCTTGATTAGATATGTCAACATGATATCCCATGGAATTTCTTGAATTTTGTTGATTTGCTGATTCTTATCGATTAATTCTTGCTTCCACTTAGAATCAGTCTCTTTTACCTTTGATAATTTACCTGGGATACAATCAGAAATTAGAATGGTGGCATATAAGCTATCATTAACCTACTGTGTTACATTATTCATCATAGTTTTGGCTCTTGATGTGGCTCTTTCTCTGTTTATCAACTGCTTTTCCCATTCAGTAAACAAAATTTATTTGTTTCTTTCTTCAATCCTGGGAATGTTTGCCTTCTTTGCCTACTCTGAGTCTTGCCATGAAAGAAATTTAGAAATTTTCTCATCTGCATCATCAAATTCGAGCTGAGGCTGATTCCTTCATCTATAAGAGCTGATGTTATCTCACAAAAAGGCTCGTTTTGTGCCATCTTTTGACATAACTCATTCAACTGCTGAGACAGTAGTTTGTTTGTTTCAAGAGCTTCAGTTTTAAATTGATCTAATTTAGGATAGTCCATAAATTTGTCCAATCTTGCTTGGAATACTTTCTCTTGCTCAGCCTTAGAATTTTTCTCGTTTTGCAGTAAGGTCTGTAGTTTTGCCACCTCTTGAGCTAGCTGCTGTTGCTTATTCAAGGCTTGTTGATCAAGATTTTTCTTTTCAATACCAAGTTTCTCTTCCAACTGTTTAGATCTGAGCTTTTCATCCTGCAACTGCTGTTCCAACTGCATAATCTTTTGTTGATTTTCTGTTGTTTGTTCCTCCAGTATAGCTATCTGTACTTCCTTTTGTTTCATCATTTATGTGACTTTCAAAACCTTGTCTATAGTAGCTGCACTATAGGCGCCTGCATATTGTGACAATTTGGTGAGATCCTTTGAAGGATCCACCTCAGTATTTTTCCAGACAATGTTCATTAGTTCAAATTGTGATGTTGAAAGTGATTCTTGATCTATTCTTCTTCTCTTCCTCTGCTTTCTGACAACAACCCTATGCTTAGGACTGTAAAATACATCTAGAGGAGGAATATCCTCTACTTTCAATACAATTTCTTCTGTAGGATGCTCAGGAATGATCTCCATATCTTGATCTTTCAAAATGTCAACTTGAGGATTATTTTGTAATCCTATTTGCTGAGAAAATTGTTCATATTGACTTAGCAAATGGGAAGTAACGATAACTTTAGTAGAATCTACCACATTCTCAGTAGTATTTTCTCTTTCAAGTTGATTATTTGGCTTATTACCAATATCATATTTTTTGTTTGTACATTAGCCTCATTTCCTGTATTTTCTTTCTCAATATGTACATTGGTCTCAATACTTGTACTTTCCTTCCCTGTTTGAATTGTAGTTCCTTTCCCAATATGTTCATCTAAGTAATTATTTTGAATTGTACGCATTCAAAATAGAATCAATTATCATTAATCGTTTGATTTTCTATTTAATAGTAAACGTACAATAGAAGATCGACAAATTTGAAATGCAAATATAAAATTTTCCTTTTTATTTTTGTGATTGCGATGAATAAATAACATATGTATAGTGTAAAGATTAGGTATTGATCGCATTGGAGTTTATCAAAAGGGAGGACCAATAACATTTCATGATCTCCGCCGATTTGCAATTGCGATGATGTTATATCGCATCGACTCTTTTTAAAGAGAGTAAGTTGCAAATGATATTCACCGATTTGCGATTGCGATTACTGTGGGGTCCATCGCATCGGGGTTTTGGTAACATGAGTAAATATGATGTTTGTTTCTCCGAAATGCGATTGCGATGAATCGCATTGCATCAGAGTTTATAAAGCAAATGTGACAACTTAAAACCTTTTCTGATTTCCGATTTGCGATGAGGTCCATCGCATCAGAGTTTTTAAAATAAGCGTACATGACATTGCTTCTTCGAAATGCGCTTTGCGATTCATCGCATCGCATCGGAATTTTTCAAAACAAATGTAAAACTTTTAAGATAACACCGATTTGCGATTGCGATTACGGTATCACATCAAACTTTTTTAATTGTGAATACTTTATGTATTATGTTGATGTGATAAGAGTTTTTTTTATATCTCATCGGATCGGGGATTTTTTATGTTTCGTTTGTTTATAAACATTTTGTGATTTATGAAACACTGGACTCTTTATTTGTTTTATTCAAAATGATCAGATTTCATCTAAGTATTTTATTCCTAAAAGAAAAAGGGGACCTATTTCTAAATGATATTTCTTCTAAAAAATTTGAAATGGGAAGGGTTGTTGTACTGTACAACAATTGGCGATTCACTGGAAGAAACAGTTATCTATGAAAGATAAAATGAATACTATATTTATAGTAAGTAATTTTTTTTTAAAGATAATGAAAACTATCTTAGAGATATTTTAAATAAAATCTAACTCTGAAAAAGAATAAAAATCACTTACAATTTCTTTCTAATTCCTCAAAAATAAAAACATTTTTGGGTTTTCTTAAGCCTTGATTGGTTTATAAAAATGAAGTAGGGGGCTCCTCCAATTTTAGCTTTTGTGTTTTACTCTATTGTCATAGGCATTACCTCTGCTACTTGCAAACATTTATAGTCTTGATAGGGTTACCTTTTAACCATTAGCCATTTCATTATCCCATCCAACTAAGATCATAATTCTTTTAAAAATAAATTCATAAGACATTGTATTTTATGTTTTTCTTCTTTTTATTTATTTTTTAAATTAAAAGCCAATGTTCTGGTTTGGTAGCTAGTTAATAACAATGCCATTCACTAGTTGTAATGAAACTAAACAAGCTAGCTCGTGATGAGACCCCTTGTCTTATAATTATAAGCCATTACCCTGTTTTGGTATGCAGTGTTGGTAATGTTAGTTTTATTACTTCTTATGATCATGGTAAGCAAGATCGTGATGAAACCTCTTATCTTTTAATTTGGAAATATAATTTCTTAGAATTACATTCTAAAAAAATCACAATCTTAATGGATGGGGTGAAATGATTTTATCCTTAAAAATCAATGGATGACAATTTTTCAGAGTTTTTTGAATGCCAAAGCTTGGAAAAGTCTTTACTTTTTATGGATAACCTTTTTTTGCTTAATAAAATTATAATGATTTACATTTTTCTCAAGGTTTCAAAAGATCATGCAAATGTTTTGAACAAATTTTCAAAGTTTAACATTTTATTTTAAACTATCCAAAACTGTAATTATTTCTACAAAAATTCTTATTTACATAAAATAAGTATTTATAATATTCTTCCTAAGACATTTTCTAATAGTTAAAAGTCAATTAGAGACTATTAACAACCTTATTTACAAAACAAAATAAAAATCGCAGAAAGGAATATGTACAAGTAAGAAGGGATTACCTCCTTAAGAAAAGAATTTCTTTAAAATAAGCCCATTGACAAGAAGATATTCTCTCTTTCATGTTAAGTCTTGTAGAATGAACGTATATGAGCCTATATTTTTAGCAATATGAAATTGTCCAAGCCACATTTTTTGAAATTTGGTATGCTTACCTTTATCTTCATGTGTTTTATCCCATTTCAGAACAAGGTCACCAATTGACAAAGTGTTGGATCCAGTAGAACTTGAATCAAAAGAAGATTTTACAAGCTGTTGATGTTTCTCATGAATATTTTTTTCTTTCTTTCTATCTTCTTCTAATTTAAGAATTTGATCAAATCTCAACTGAATAGATGATGAAGGATTTTCTTCAATAAATTGATATAGGGCTAATGATGGAAGAACTAGATTTGATGGTATCACAGCTTCTTTTCCATAAACTAGATTGAAAGGTGAAGTTCCTATCGAAGCTTTATGAGTAATACGATCAACCCATAGTGCAAAAATTAAAGACTTGTGCCAATTCTTTTGATTCTGATCAATAGTATTTTTAATGATTTTGATGAGATTTTTATTAGTAGATTCAGCTAGAACATTACCTTGTGGATAATATTTTGCTGAATATTTCAATTTAAAACCTCTTTTGATTGCAAATTTCATTATACTATTTCCAGAAAAGTAATATGCATTTTCAAAGACAAGAGCGTTAGGTACACCAAACCTGGTAATGATGAATTGATCGATGAAATCAATAATTGCATCAGAATTGGCTACCTTTAAAGGAATTGCTTCTACCTACTTTGTGATGTAATCTGTTGCTGTAAGGATGTATCTGTGTTGTTTGGAAGAATGAGGTACTATTTTGCCAATAATATCAAGCCCCCATTGCTCAAATGGTTGCTCAATGTTTACTGGTTGCAAAGGAAAAGCTGGCTTCCTTTGTCTTCCACTAGAATTTTGACAAATCTCGCATTTCCTCACATAATCATGTGTATCTTTGAAAAGGGTAGGCCAATAATATCCAGCATGGATGATTTTGTGAGCTGTGGTATCACCTCCAAAATGTCCACCTGCTGGCCCATCATGTAATTTCTGCAATACCATTTTTGCTTCAGTCTTTTCAAGACATCTTAATAGAATGGAATCATAATTTTTTCTGAATAACACATCATCAATGATTTCATAATTTTTAGCTTTTAATCTTAGAGCACGTTTGTTTTTATAGCTAAGATTAGAAGGAGCATACCCATTCTTCAAGTAAAAGATCAGATCAACATATTGAGATTCAGAATCAATAACACTTATCTGTTTTACTTGAACAACATTATCTTGATCTTGATGTTCTGGTATGTTGTGAGCTCCTGCTAACAATCTACAAAAACCTTGTCCTCTAACAATCTTGGCTGGCTTAATATCAATATCATATTCTTGCAAAGCTGTTACCCAATTAGCTCTCTTTTTTCCTACTTCTTTTTGAATTAATAATTGTCTCACTGCAGAGAATGGGACAATAATTTTTGTGTGTGTCTTTAAGAGAAAAGGTCTAAAATGTTTAATTGATTTAAACACAACAAAGGCCTGCTTTTCTACATCAGAATAATTAAGCTTAGCTCCTTGCAGATTTGAGCTAAAGAAAGAAATTGGTGCTTCTATTTGTTGATCATTGAGTTGTGTTAAAACAGTAGCATAGGATGTTTCAGTAGATAAGGTATACATAACAAAATCTTTAGAAAAATTAGGAGTATTCAATGCAGGTGCATTAATGATTTCTCGTTTGATTGTATCAAAGGCTTCCTTCTCTTTATACCCCCATTTGAATACTGAATTTTTCTTAATCATATTCTGCATAGGTAAAACAATTTGAGAAAAATTAGGAATGAATATTTTTACAAAATCGATTTGCCCTATAAATGATTGCATGGATTTTTTGTTATGAGGTAAAGAAATATCAGAAATTTCTTTCACTCTCTCCGGGTCAATATATATACCTTATTTTGACGCAACAAACCCTAATATTTTTCCTTCATTGAGAGCAAAGAAGGATTTCTTTGGGTTTAAAGAAATACCAAATCTTCTACATCTTTCAAATATCTTCTTTAAATCATGTAGATGATTGGCTCTTTTCTTTGAAAAAAATGTTATGTCATCAAGTTAAATAACAACTGATCTATTAATTAGACCCTTAAATGCTATATCCATGGCTCTCTGGAAAGTAGCTCCTGCATTTATTAAACCAAAAGGCATTTTCTGATAAGCATAGGTTCCCCATTTGGTTCTGAAAGTGGTTTTTAGCCTATCATCCGGGTGTACCAATATTTGGTTATAGCCTGAAAAACCATCAAGAAAAGACATGAGCTCAGAACCAGCTACCTTTTGAAGTATTTGTTCCATTGTTGGCAATGGGAAATTGTCCTTTTGACATGCCTTGTTTAAATTTATAAAATCAATGCATATTCTAATATCTTCGTTCTTCTTCCTGACAGGTACCATGTTGGAAACCCAATTAGAATGCCGTACAGGAAAAATGATTTTGGCTTTTAAAAGTTTATTGAGTTCTGCCTTGATTTGACTTTCAAGATTTGGATGAATTTTTCTTAACTTCTGTTGAACAGGTTTGACATCAGAAATCATTGGAATTTTATGTTGAATAATAGAAGTAGCATAATTTTTTAAGTCTTCATAATTCCAAGAAAAAATATCTTTAGACCTACTCAGAAGTTTGATGAAAGCAATTCTTCCCTCGGGAGTTAACTCGAGTCCTGGATTAACATTTTGAGGTTTAGACTCAGAGCCAAGATTTACTAATTCAAACTTCAAAGTGGAACTTTGAAGTTTAGCATTAGTAACTTTCTTGAATCTGTCTTTTATGTCATATAGGTCTTCAAGTTTAAAAACAGATTTAGGAATAGGATTTTCATTACTTTTTGAGGTATTTTGAAGATCATGATCTTTTTCATCAATAATTGTTCGTCATAGGATTTCTCCGAAGTCAAGAAATTCAATTTATCTTCATCATGATAGAATACTCTCCAGTTTGTGATATTATAGGGAACAGATGGTCGAAAGATTAATTCGAATGAAAATATACCAGGACTGTAATCTTCAGTAGGGAGGAGTTTGGATGCAACATTAGCTAACAAATCAGCTGATGTATTTTGAGTTCTAGGAATAGAAGAGATATTAAATGATAAAAATTGATTGGTAAGGTATTGCACAAGGGTTTGATAATGTTTGAGATGACCTGAAAGACAATGGATGGTATTTCTTACTTGTCTTATGAAAATTTCAGAATCACCATATACTTTCAAATATTTGATATTTAACCCTATTGATTTATAAAGTCCTTGATTCAAGGCTTCATATTCTGTAGTATTGTTTGTGCACTCAAATTCTAGTCTACATGATAGCATAGTTTTCTCTCCATCAGGATCAATTAAAATGCATCCTGCTCCTGCTCCATCACTAGATTTTGATCCATCGAAATATAATGACCAAAATAAAGATTTATCTATAGGTTTATCTACAGATGTATCAGAAACATTAATAATTCTAGAAGAATCAGATTGTGAAAAATTTTCAATTTGTGAAATAAAAGTATTTACAGAAAAGGGTGATTGTGGTGCTGTGAAACTCCCAAGGAATGATTTAGTAGAATAACCTCCAAGGATATTGTTATTAAAATCTACAGGTTCATTTTCTTGTTCAAATTCTGTCACAGTATGCATCATGTGTTTTTCTCACTCAACTTTGATTTGATTTGGTTTCCCTTTGTAGGGAAGCCACATATGTGAGTAATCAGTTGCGATATAATCATTAAGCTTTGCAGACCAATCCCCGCTTAAGACTAATCCATAAAATTCAGGAATATCTACAACCAGAATATCAATTATTTGGAAAATCCTAGGATCAGAGGCTAATCAGATAGTAACTGAATTGATTTCTCCTACAAATTGAAATTTAGAGCGATCTAATTGAACAATGTGAACTGCAGACTTTTGTGGTTCAGTATTCAATTTTGAACAGATTGAAGTAGGCATTATATTAGAGGATGCTCTTGAATCTATTAAACAATTATGCAAATTCTTGTTGTAGATTTCATAATTCAAAAGAAAAGGAGATGTCTGAGAATTTGATCTTTCTCCAATAAGAACAGTATCAGTGGCATCTACTTTATCTGGTGGCTTACCTGTTCCTTTAGCTGCTTTGGCAACTACACCACTTGGTAGAGGAGTAATAGGTGTTGCATTTAATTCTTTCAATAGTAATTTCTGTTGATGTTTAAGTTTGCTGAGTTCATGTAAGGAAATGTTCTCTCTGGTTTTATTCATGTCTTCAACAATGTTATAATCCATAGGATATGATACCACCAAAGTCTTAGATGTTGATGTTGGAGGATTAGACGATGAAGGCTGATTTTGAGTGGGTAAGGGAGAATTTATATTTACAGGGGATTTTTCTTTGGTAAGTGGTGTTGTACTTTTCTTCTTAGGAGTAGATTGAGCAAGATCCGCTGTAGATTTACTCCTTGTACTTACATGCATGGCTTCTTGTTCAATTTCCGAGTTAGGGAGAATGAAAACCCACATCCCATGTAATTTAGCTATTTCCTCTCTTTCTTCTTCTTCATCTGATACTAGGGGAGTATCTTCTTCTTCTTCCTCTTCCGATTCTGCATTGGAGATTGAATTGGGAGGTTTGGATTCAGGTTGATTTCTTCTGAAATTCCTGAATGGTTTTTTGGTAGAAGTCTCTGCCACTTGCTTTTTAATCTCCGCCATCTCATTAGACATGGTTTTGAGAACTTTCTGTAAACCTTCCATGTCATATGGGTCTCTAGGTGTCTTCTTCTTTGAATCATCCTTAAAGCTGACTTTCTTAGATTTTCTTTCCTTAATATAATTTTTCTTATCTAAAGAAATAATCCATTTTTCAACTGAAATAGCTTCTTTCATATTCTCAGCTAAAGTAGGTTTCGCAGCTCTATCTACAAAAATTTCTATGTTTGAGGGCAAAGCATTTATATACCATTCACTTCTAACCTGCTCACTAGGCTTTGAATCTGTAGGGATTTTATTCAAAAGTTTGTTGAATCGAGAGTTAAAATCTTTGATGGGTTCTTTGGGTTCTGTCTTCAAACTGGAGATATCATTGATTAGGGTAGCTATTGATCTGTCATCTCCATATTTGGTCAAGAAATGATCTGAGAAAATATCCCAAATTGTAATAGATCTTGAAGGTAATGAAAAATACCAGGATCCTGCTTCCCCTTGCAAAGTATAGGGGAATAACCTGACTACAACATCTTCATGTTCAACTCCATTCAAATTTACATCAAGCATAAAATTATTGATATGTTCTTCGACTGGTATGTTCATGTCTAGATTGAATTTTGGTAGCCATTTTTCAGCATGATCGGGTAAATCATATAAAGGTGCAGGCATATTAACAACTCCTGGTCTAGCCCATGGTCTTGGTCCTTCTTGTGCCATCGTTGGGATAAGAATTGAAGGATTTGGAAAAACAACTGGTGTTTGAGTAGAGGTTGTTGGAATAACTATGTTCTTCTGGGTTTAAGACTGGGAAGCAGATGAGTGGGTTTGTGATGAAGAAATAATAACACTCTTTGATTTCGATGGGGTTTTTCTTGTTTTAACTCTACTAGGTAAAGGAAATTCCTTTGGAGGAATACCAAGTTTTTCACTCTGTGACCTAGTGAGGGGTCTGGAAGAAACAAATTGTGAAGTAACACTACCTTCAGATATTTCAGATTCTTCTAATGATAATGAGAACCCTTGGAGTTTGTGAACTAAAGCTTGTATTTCAGGGGACTTAGGAGGTTGATTATTTGATTGGTTTGAGACTTTGGTAGTGGGTGTTTGAATACTCTTATCAATTTCTTCCCTGGTGATTTGAGATGTAGAATAAATTGAAGAAGATGATGAGGGTGAATTTCTCTTAGAATGGCATGTAGATTTGGATTTATCTGCCATTCATATCTTAGGCCCTTCTTCTAGCGCCAAATATGTTGAAGCCTCGAAAATCACTTCTTCAAACATTGGGGGAAAACCACTCGGTCGGGACCTTACGACAGCTCCTTTTCCGTTTGGTATGGTGGCTCCGAATGGATTTATAGGACTAGTTTCCTAATAAATAAATGGGTTGGTAATGGAATGATTGGATGAGTGGAAAATGGTACTAAAATGACTGAAATAATCTATATAATTTAATCTATAACTTATAAATAATTCTAAAACTAACCCAAGTTTCAAATATGAATACAACTTTAAGATTATTTCAATCAAATCAATAACCATGAAAATGTATTATAATTTAACAGAAATATGCAGCATCAAATAATGATAACTTTCTTTAAGAAATTAAACAGAGTTATGATAGCACATTATATTCATCATTTTATATATCATTTGTATACACTGTGAAAAATGATATATTTCTATACACTCAGAAATGATATGTATAAAGAAACATTTATAAAACAAGTACATATAAATGATAGCAAATTTAAATAGAATATCTCATAACATAAGAAAAATAACAGTAAATCGATAGAAATACCAGATTCATCTTGATACTTTTCCAAATGCAATTCAATATCCAGATCCAGTGCTTCAATGTAAAATAGACTCTAAGGTACAAAAATGCAATTCTCAGAGGTAATTTTGGCATAAACCACCAGATGTGATCCTTTATAAAAATATAATAGTCAGTGGAGTACAAAAATGTAACATCCAAGTCAAAAATATTACAAATTCAGGACCCCTTTCTAAATGCATGAAAGGGGTTTAAATAGGAACTTAATAAAACAAAATAACTAAAAATATTGCTACAATCTATCATCAGAAATCTAGAAATAGGCTTGCGATTTAAAAATGAAAACAATTAATTGATTTTCCCCTGAATTCAATGTGCCCAGGTGGAAAATTTTGAGCATATATTTAACCTCTGCTGGAAGACTTAGCTTCAAATGTAACTGACCAGTGTACGTGGCATCAAAAAACTCTGAAATGATACAATGAATGGCATTGGAAAGACATTTAATTGCCATTTTCTGGCTGTGTGGCTTGATTAGATATGTCCACATGATATCCCATGAAATTCCTTGAATTTTTCTGATTTGCTGATTCTTATTGATTAATTCTTGCTTCCACTTAGAATCAGTCTCTTTTACCTTTGATAATTTACCTGGGATACAATCCAAAATTAGATTGGTGGCATATAAGCTATCATTAACCAACTGTGTTATATTATTCATCATAGTTTTGGCTCTTGATGTGGCTCTTTCTACGTTTATCAAATTCTTTTCCCATTCAATAAATAGAATTTATTTGTGTCTTTCTTAAATCCTGGGAAGGTTTTCCTTCTTTCTTTGCTCCGAGTCTTGCCATGAAAGAAATTCAGAAATTTTCTCATCTGCATCATCAAATTCGAGCCTGAGGCTGATTCCTTCATCTATAAGAGCTTATGTTATCTCACACAAAGGCTTGGTTTGTGCCATTTTTTGACATAACTCATTCAACTGTTGAGATAGTAGTTTGTTTGTTTGTTTCAAGAGCTTCATTTTTAAATTGATCTAATTTAGGATAGTCCCTAAATTTGTCCAATCTTGCTTGGAATACTTTCTCTTGCTCAGCCTTAGCATTTTTCTCGTTTTGCAGTAAGGTCTGTAGTTTTGCCACCTCTTGAGCTAGCTGCTATTGCTTATTCAAGGCTTGTTGATCAAGTTTTTTCTTTTCAATACCAAATTTCTCTTCCAACTGTTTAGATCTGAGCTTTTCATCCTGCAACTTCTATTCCAACTGGATAATCTTTTACTGATTTTCTGTTGTTTGTTCCTCCAGTATAGTTATCTATACTTCCTTTTGTTTCATCATTTGTGTGACTTCCAAAGCCTTGTCTATAGTAGTTGCACTATAGGCGCCTGCATATTGTGACAATTTGGTGAGATCCTCTGAAGGATCCACTTCAATATTTTTCCAGACAATGTTCATCAGTTCAACTTGTGATGTTGAAAGTGATTCTTGATCTGTTCTTCTTCTCTTCCTCTGCTTTCTGACAACAACCCTATGCTTAGGACTGTAAAATACATCTAGAGGAGGAATATCCTCTACTTTCAATACAATTTCTTCTGTAGGATGCTCAGGAATGATCTCCATATCTTGATCTTTCAAAATGTCAACTTTAGGATTATTTTGTAATCCTATTTGCTGAGAAAATTTTTCATATTGACTTAGCAAATGGGAAGTAACAATAACTTCAGTAGAATCTACCACATTCTCAGTAGTATTTTCTCTTTCAAGTTGATTATTTGGCTTATTACCAATATCATATTTTTTTGTCTGTACATTAGCCTCACTGCCTGTATTTTCTTTCTCAATATGTACATTGGTCTCAATACCTGTACTTTCCTTCCCTGTTTGAACTGTAGTTCCTTTCCCAATATGTTCATCTATTTTTCTGCCAGTATTCTCCTTTGGCACATTAGGCTTGCCACTTGTACTTACATTTTCAACTTGTACATTTCCCTTGCTGGTAGATGCTTCTTTTCCTGCTTTGTTGGCTGCATCTTCTTTTTGCTTCTGATCTATTTCTATATTCTCAGATTCTTGCAGCATAATTCTTAACTGGTCAAGAGGAGCTTTCAACAGTCTTTGAATTCGAAACAGCATGAATTTATTCATATATTCAGTCTGAAACTTGGATTTAGCCAAGTCATAAACTTGGGGAAATTTATCAATAGAAATAAATAAATCATCAAACTCATCGGGCTCATGCTCAAATCGGGCGATTGAAACTAAAGTTGTGAAATAAAATGCAATTTTTTTTGGGTCATACTGCTTTCCTGGGACTGTAGAGAGCTTAATATCCCTTATTTTGATGACCTCCTTCTCAGCATGTGTGAAGTTGTTAAGTGTATAATGCCCACAGTGAAATGGAAACGTAGGCCACATTAGTTTCTTGTTATTCTTGAGAGATCTTGACATGCCTTCTACTGTTAACTGGTAGGAGATTTCTTGTGCTAACAGTTTATCTGGGATATACAGAGGTAAAATATGGGGCTCAACTATACTCCCAAATATTCTGACATTGGTAAATTTCTCTTCTCCAAACCAGTCACCTATCTGGGCTATATCAACCTTGGATTTTTCAGAAAGCAGAGGAGGGAATTGATTAAAAATGGTTTGATAGACAGGGATGAGGAAACCGTGAAAAATTCTATAAACATGATTTTTAAAATGCCCCTTCCATAAAAACTTATGGTAAATATGAATAGGAACGGGATCTTTGGGGGTCCATTTCCAGCCAAGAATAGGAAATTCAGATTTAAAACATAGGGAATCTAAAATGTAGGCACAAAAGTAAAACAGGGTTGTGTTTCCAGTGTTTTTATCCTTTCTATACTCTAGGATTCTATTGGCTATTTTATCTGAAAGGATAACTGCCCAATCCATGATTTCAGAATTCATAGCAGAATGGATTAAGGGTACCATTTGAATTGAAAATCTAGTTGAATTATCATTTCCAAATAGTCTGCACATCATTGCGGTAGCATAACAACATGGAGGTGAAAGGGACTCCATGGAGTACATACCTGATGACTCATTTTTATGCTTTTCTGGAGCTTTCCTCCATTCTCTGATTGGCTCAGACTGAGTTTCATTTCTTGCAGCAAAATCTTTAATAAAGGCTTTGTTGTAGATCTTTTGCGGGTCTGCAAGATGGTACATTTCCTTTATGTCCTCTGCTCTGAAAGACCCAAACATTGTTCCCGTAGTTGAAACGAAGGTCCTGTTTTGGATGGTAACATTGTCCATTACCCATCGAATTACATCATAGTAAGGGATAATGTTTTCCCGAGCTGCAATTCTATGAAGGAATGAATTCGCAAGTGCATTAAGAGGAGTCTCAGAATTAGAGTCTGAGTCATATTCATCAGGAACTGTCGCCTTCTCTTTAGTGACTTTAGGGTTTTATTTTTCAATTAAGTTATATACATCTTCCCAAGTCATTTTTCCAAGTCCCTGGCATGATGTGTCTATAACCAACTTAAGTTTTGCTGGTTTTTCTTTTGGTATTATGGGAATAGCAGCGAAATTTGTAGCGGAAACAACATTTTCTTTCTTAGATCTCTTAGACATGTTGTCGTCTGGTAATGTCTCTCTTGCACTGCGAATGAAAGGATTGGGAATTTTCTTGTTTTGCAAATGAAAAAAAGCTTTTAGATGCGGTAAAAATGAATTAATGGGAACAACTAAATGAAAATATTTGATCATTGATTTTCATTTATTAACTCTGTTTTAAAACTTAAATGCCCTCTAAAGAGTCACACTCACGCATTCAAAATAGAATCAATTATCATTAATCGTTTGATTTTCTATTTAATAGTAAACGTACAATAGAGGATCGACAAATTTGAAATGAAAATATAAATTTTTCCTTTTTATTTTTGTGATTGCGATGAATAAATAACATATGTATAGTGTAAAGATTAGGTATTGATCGCATTGGAGTTTATCAAAAGGGAGGACCAATAACATTTCATGATCTCCGCCGATTTGCAATTGCGATGATGTTATATCGCATCGACTCTTTTTAAAGAGAGTAAGTTGCAAATGATATTCACCGATTTGCGATTGCGATTACTGTGGGGTCCATCGCATCGGGGTTTTGGTAACATGAGTAAATATGATGTTTGTTTCTCCGAAATGCGATTGCGATGAATCGCATTGCATCAGAGTTTATAAAGCAAATGTGACAACTTAAAACATTTTCCGATTTCCAATTTGTGATGGGGTCCATCGCATCGGAGTTTTTAAAATAAGCATACATGACATTGCTTCTCCGAAATGCGCTTGCAATTCATAGCATCGCATCGGAGTTTTTCAAAACAAATGTAAAAATTTTAAGATATCTCCGATTTGTGATTGCGATTATGGTATCACATCAAACTTTTTTAAATGTGAATACTTTATGTATTATGTTGATGTGATAAGAGTTTTTGTTATATCTCATCAGATCGGGGATTTTCAATGTTTCGTTTGTTTATAAACATTTTTTGATTCATGAAACAATGGACTCTTTATTTGTTTTATTCAAAATGATCGAATTTCATCTAAGTCTTTTATTCCTAAAAATAAAAAGGGGACCTATTTCTAAATGATATTTCTTCTAAAAAATTTGAAATGGGGAGGGTTGTTGTACTGTACAACACCATGTTGTCACTAGGGTCTACTCCAATTTTTATAATAATCTTCTTCAATTCTTCATTTTGAAATTTTAAGGCTCTTGAGTTATCCTTTTCTAACTTCAACTGTTTAATTAATTTGCCCAACATATTCTCTTCCTTTATTTCCATTGCATTAGTATTTGTGAGGTCATTTACAATCAATTGACATGTTTTCATATGCAAGTTCATTTTATCAATTAGAGGAATATTCTTTACATCCACAGTCACATTAACAGTGTTGAAATTGTTGGAAGGACCAATTGACATATCTGTAGGATGTGAGAGGGCAATTCTAAACTGATCTTTTTCAAGATTCATAACAGTTAAAAACCTTGTTTGTTCAATAGTAACTTGATGTTCAGCTTGGGCCTCCATGCTGGCCTTCATCCTATAATTTATTTCTTCAATTTGTGAAAACATCTGTTTAATCAAGGGAACCTGTTCATGAGAAGCTTCATGATTCCTGGGTGAGGCAGGAGCATTTTTTTCTTCTCCCAAATGCAAAGAAAATCCAAGAGCAGAAGATGCAGGCTCTTCAGTAATTTTTGTTCTCTTCATGGCTCCCTGCTCCTCATCATATAGATCAATCACCATTTCCTTGGTTCTTTTAGTTGTTTTCTCTGCTATAATAGGAGTTTGAATGTTATCATCTACTGAATTCTTCACATCTTTACATGCTATCTTCTCTTGTTCTGGCCTACTTTCATGAATGAAAGTAGAATATCCATTCTCAATCCTTCTATTTGAAATAACACTGTATGGGTCATAAGCCCAACTTTATCCTAATAACATCTGCATCTCATCTAACATTTTTGTCACTTCATCAAATGCCTATCTCATATTTACTATGAAAGGGCCTACAACCATGGGTAATTTGTACATGTGACCTTTCTTCGTAGGCAAAAAATGAACCTAATCAACATTTAGACTCTGTCTAATGAATTCTAAAACAAAAATCCTCATTGGCACAAAAGTTGGGAGTCTGTAAGGCTCAACACTTGCTCCATATAGCCTTAATATTTCAGAATATTCCTAAAAAACAAACTAGTCTCCATATTTACAATTGTTTCCTAAATGCAAAAACTCGTGAGCTTTAGGTAGGAAACAGGGAGGAGGACTTCCATTCAATATTTTGTATGCAGTTGGCATGTAATAACTAGCAAAATCAAACAACCCAGCCTCATTTTTCTCCCTTATAACTACATATGTCCAGAATATCACTGATTTCCTTCTTTTATTTACATCCATAATATTTACACCTAAATGCATGAATTCTTCCACATTCTGGTATAAGAACAAATATACAATTAATGAGGGAAATTTAAAGGAACCTGTTAATGAGAGGCTCATCAGCTATGAGTTGACTGCTTCCTGCCAATATGATGGAATATCTAACACCATTCCTAGCTTCATCATCATGGAAAACATTCCTAGAACTGATTTATCCACTGCATTATCATCATCCTTACCCAGAATTTTTGCAATATGACTCAATACTGGACGAGTCTCAGCATCGAAAACCCCCATATCAAACTCCTTACAATCTGGCTGAAAATGCTTCATGTCAGGCTTCAAATGAAACATGAACTGATTGAATTCTTCTCCTGCAAGATTATTATAATACTGAACCAGTGAATCATCAGAAAATTGAACGGATGACTCCGACTCAGGATAGCACAGGGCTTGGCAGATTCATAAGGTAGACACCTGCAAAAAATTTTCTCCTTGGGAATTCATGAAAAAACACTTCCCTGGATACATAACAGATACCAACCAATAGATGAATTCAAGGAAAAGGTGGGTTTTAGGAATGCATGCAGACAAGACTCCATACTTAATAATGGAAAAACACATAGGGGAGGCATTAGCATTCAAGATAACTTGCGGGTAAAAGGGGAGATGAATTAATGAACAGAGGGTATCTTGAATATCCCTCTTAGTATCCATGAGAGAGATATGGCTGGTTGAACCTGATAGGGATGAACTTTTAGCCATGGTTAAAAGCTTACGTGGAAAACAGTTTACAGGGTGGTCAAATTTTGCAGGTGGCGGAGAGCTCAAACAGGATGCAACACAACAATTCACAAGTAATTTTGAAAAATAGACAAAAAATTATTTAAATAGGTGGCATGGGTTTTGAGTTAAATGCTAACAATACGTGCCAGCAAGCCGTTAACTCTGATTGACGTGGAAGACAACTGGGACCAACTCAGTGTCTTATGTCATTGCGGGGGCTCTTGGGGTACGGAGGAAAAATTCGGCTGGTGCCCCCACATTCAATCTCTGTCGTTGATCTCCACTGTCCCCACAGTCAACTCAGTCAACTGCGGAGGCACTCATCATGGTATTTTTCATGCTAGTTGTGCCTGCGGATTGGGATTTTCGATAAAGATTTTAATGATTGGCGCTTTCCGCCATTCAAACCAATCACTATTTAACTTTTAATACGGACCCAAAATCATAAAGTTTAAATGTTTAAACTTAAACTTTGATGAAAATAAATATTTTTTTCATGCTAAAGTATAAGACTTCGATACTTTAACATATTTTCCCAGATTTTATATTTTTATTTTTTCAAATACTTGAAAAATAAAAGGATACGAATATGATCCATAACACCTACATCAACACACCTTAATGTACTTCTGTTGGGATTAGACAATATGATTTTGGGTATGGATTGGCTATATCTTCACAGGACTAAGGTATAAATATATAATAAGACTATTGATTACTTGGATGAAAATGGGGAACAAAGAATATTACATGGTAAGAACAAGGCAAGATTAGTTAGAATGGTGACAACTATGCAGGCAAAGTGTATACGTAGAAAAGGGTGTGTGTTATTTGAAATGCACATTTCTAGTGATAAATGTAAGGATGATGAGGACGCAGAGGTATTGAAAAGGTACCTAGTTCTACAACAGTTTCAGGATGTGTTCCCAACAAATATTTCAGAGTTTCTGCCTCATAGAGAAGTGGAATTTTTTATTGATTTCGTACCAGGGGAAACACCAACATAAAAGGCACCATACAACATGAGCACTCCATAGTTAGTAGAGTTGAAATTGTAGTTGAAGGAAATGATTGAAAAATGGTATCATTTAGTACACATTAAAGAAGAAGACATATACAAGAAAACTTTCAGGACTAGGTATGGGCATTATGATTTTGTTGTATTCCTTTCTGTTTGACTAATGCTTCAGCTAATTTTATGTGTTTGATGAATAATGTATTGAGTCATTATGTGGAAAAGTTTGTTATTGTATTCATTGATGATTTTTATAGCATCATTTATCACTCTTGTGGTTCTGATGCTCTTGTACCGCCTTGGGAAGCCATTTCCTATTCAGACTTTATCATTTATTAAAAAAAAAAATTGAATTACATACGCGACTCTTCCCTTCAAAAAGTGCGTACACACGTGGGTACCTCTATATAGAACTGACGTATATAATTTAAACTATGAAAAAAATATAAAATAACCTATTTTTCGACTGGGGTTTATAGGTTTCATTGAAAACCCACCTACAGGAGCCCATGGCCTAACTGAATCGAACGATTTTTGGTGCTATTCATATGCCTCATGTAAAGGCCTAATTACAACAAGGAGATAGGATAACGACATTATAGTCATTTCGATCCCCAGATCAAGTATGATTTCCCTTATGCCTCCTACACCCCCAGCCATAGAAAACCCTCGTTTCCTTGCATAGATGTCCATCCTTCATTATATGACATCTTGTTGCCTATGCTAGATAGGTTATCTTTGAGGCTTGGGCTGGACGGATTCGGAGGAAGGTTTCGTTGGTGTCGTGGTCAAATCAAGTTGTATCTCTACACTATTCTTTGCTGATATCAGTAAAGAAGCTTTGTCTTGTTCTTTAAATGTTATGATCTCATGTAATATGATTCATGTTGAATATATATCATGATTTATATGCTTATGCTTGAAGATATAACATGTTTATTATGCACATGATTTGAAATACTTGCTATATATACGATTCTCTTAACTTTGTTGCAGGTATAATTGATTTGGAGTAAGCATAGGTTTTGAACCTATTGTAGGCTCGAAAATATCTACCTCAACATTAGGGAAAACCACCCGGTCAGGAACTTAAAGGAGCTCCTTTTATGTTTGGAGTGGTGGCTCCGACTTGGAATAATGGGACTAGTTTCCCTTTAAAAGTATATGGATGGATGTGATATAGAAGTGTGAAGATGATAATGTAATTCAAACTAATGAAAGCAGAATAAATAAACCTAACTATATATATCTCACGACAATTATCTCTTTATATGTGACTTTTAAAAATATATCATATAAAATAAGACAATATAGATAATCAAATCATATATGAAGTGAAAATAGATTAAGATAACGAATTTAATTAAATAGTTATTTAAATTATTTTTATAAAACATATCACATAAAAGATCTCGTTGTTTATGCTTATATGGAAAATATGACAACCATCCACTTCAATAGTGATAATAACTCATTGTTATTGAAACATATATATGATAAACAAATTTAAATAACCATTAATCTCATTAAATCAAATCAACATAAGAAAAATAATAGTACCCAATATATGAGAACTCTGCTTGCGAGAGAAACAATTTTGCTTCAAATTTTCTATTAAGATTACTCACAGTTACAATAGTGCAAACTTAGAAGCTCTCTTACAAAAATTTATAACCCTTTTCATATTTTATAGGTCCCTATAATACTGGTGTATCCCCTTATTGTTATTGTTGTGCCCATGTAGTCCCCATATTGTTATTATTGTGCTCCATAGAAGCCCACTATTGTTATTGTTGTGCCCTTACATTGTTATTGTTATGTCAGCTAACATTATATTGTGGCCCATTGGAATCCTATATATATAAAGGAGGTTTTTCATTTGTATCATCCAACAATTGTTCATTTATGTAATGTAAAGGAGGTTTCCCCCTTGAAGATGCTGATTTCTAAGTCGTTGATCTCTATTTTCTTATATTTTGTGAGTTGGTTTCATAACATTTGTTATCAGAGCTTTGGATTCTAGTGTTTCACTACTGCAAACAGGTCATCTTGGCATGTTCGCTATAAAAAATTTTCTACGAAGGTTCAAAATATGGAAAAAAATAAATCATTTGAGCCGAAATCCTCTGGAACTTTGTGTAAAAAATTCAGAACTTGATTCTCTATATTTTAGGAGATATGATATGAGGAATTTAGGGTTTTGTGCAGGCTCTAGAATTTCATCTCAAACAGGTGGCCGAGGGAAAATTGTCATAACTTTCGTTTCAGACATCAGATTAGAATTTTGTAAAAATTGACCAAAAGTGCAAGGATTTTAGTCTCTTGTGTATCTATTTCAAAGCCAAAGGTCAAAACAGTGACACATGGCACGTTGTACAAGTTCACTTTGCTGAACCAGCCCATAATTAGGTCATTATGAGAGTTTGGGCATAAATTTATCTTGAAGAATCCAAATTAGGCCTGACCTATGGGACTAGAAAGAAGACTCAGAGGGCTACAACAGGACCGAAGTTCAGATCTTGGAGATCTAAAATTACAGAGTTACAACCATTTCAAGATCGAGCTCCTAAAAGCAAGAAAAAGGTGTGTATTTATGATTTGAAAGGAAATTATTAGTTTGTTGTGCTAAGCGTGTTTTCAGTTATAAAATATGTGCATACTTGTCTCCATATTTTTCTTAAGTATTGAGAATTTTAACCATGGAATATAGATGACTTTGTGAATTAGAAGCATGAAAATAAGCCTAAATAACACTAAATAACAATGTATAACAGAGAAATAAAACCACACATAACCTTTACACAATAGGCATGATGAAGCAGTTCACCCCTCTTGGGCTACATCTGATAGTCCAACTCCTAATGTCATGTCCATCTTTCATTATGCTCAAAATTTTGCAAATATATGTGTTTACATGCCTCTAATGGCTGTTTTATTTGCACAAATGGCTCCAAAATGCTCCAATTAATATAGATAGACTCTTCATTCATTCAGATTGGGTGAAAATTGACCCTCCAAGTCATTTTCCCAGTAACTCCTAGAAAACCTCTACTAATTATGCAGAAATCCACTTAACTATAGTTAGAATAGGGCAAAACTCCCAAATTTAGGACCGCACTATCTTTCCCGCTAGTGCTAACCGTAATGGTAAATGCTAAGGGTAGGGGGTGGCCACATGCCAACCCCCGAAACTCGTGGTTACTTTCAATGTGAGAGGAACTCCAGGAAGGAACTGGGATCAATTTTTTGAAACCAGAGTTTAAGTAGAAGTTTACATAACTGTTGGAGCAATGTTAACAAACCATTGCATGTGATAACCTGACAGAGTTAAATGATGCATCGACCAAACCATTGGAGTAGCCATAACCGTCGGTGCTAACATAGCAATGTGACAAGGTATGGTTGTTAGGTTTAATGTTTGCGGAGACGACAGATAATATTTCGTGTTGTGGTTTCAATGTCATGTGACCACATATCTCAGACCGTTGACGATTTGGGACTACCAGCGGTCCCAACTCCCAAACACCGAAGATTTAAACTTTAAATAAAACCTTTAGCCCTTAGATGTTAAGAAAATCTCGTGGCTCATGTGGTGTGGTGGGTGGTTGTTCTGTAGGAGGTTGCGGGGTCGAGCCCGAAAACCTCCACAATATTTTATTACACCTTCTAGGGGACACATGGCGACCTCAAGGCTGGCCACGTGTCACCCTCTAATTTTCCACAAATATAATGTACAATTCCACCATAAAATCACAATGCGACACTTTTAAGCTTCTAACTGGCTTTGAGAAAAGGAATATTCTTCAAAATATTCCTTTTTTTTTTACAATGCACCCTTATGCTGACTGGGCATCGCAGTCAAACCTGTTGTAAAATTTAACTATTTGGGAATTCGACCAGAACACGATATATCCCTCATACGACATCGATCTTATGAACCGTTTGCGGTGCCGGAATCAGAAAGACTTGATCTCCGCAACCATCCTGGTTTCAACCCAATCATGTAACTTTCAATTTTAAGAAAAAATTATGAACTCCTGATCACACCTCCCCTTTGGGAAGCTTTTAGACCCCAACATACTTTGATTACCTGTTTAGTAGATGAGGGTAAAACTCCCTCACCTTTCCAACCTCCATCCACTTTTACTTGCTTGGCTTACTACCTTTGAGACCAACTCGAAGGTAGTCAACACTTCCCCTCTTGGATGCTCTTGTCCTCCTGTCAAGAATTGTATCTTCCTTGAGCTCATCCAGAAATTATGGTGATAATCTTTAATAGAAGGTAGTTGAACATCACTTCCTTGATCATCAATCAAAGGTGGCTCATACAAACGTAGGTTTTCAAAATTAACAACTGAATACATTTGCATATATGAAAGCAAGTCAAGTTGAAATGCATTTTTACCAACTTGTTTTATGATCTTGAATTGACCATAGTGAATGGGTTTGATATTTTTACCTTCCCCTTGCATCCTTTCTTTGCTTATGTGCAACGATACCTCATCTCCCTCTTGAAACTTGTGATCAACTCTATGTTTGTCATGCCTCTCCTTGTATTTTCTTTGACTTTTTTCAAGCTTCTCTTGAATTTGTTGATGAATAATTTGAATTTGGTCAATGAAATTTCGAGCCTTGTTAATATCACTATGGCCATCAATTGGGACATCCTTCTCAAAGATGAAGTCTAATGGTGATTTTGGAAAATACCCAAAGCATACTTAAAAAGGTGATGTATTTGTAGAAGAGTGCTTTGCCCGGTTGTAAGCATGTTGAATGTAATGTAGTTTCTCATCCCACAACTTAGGATGCTTGTTGCAATATACTCTCAATATATGCACAATAGTTCTGTTCACCACCATGGTTTGGCCATCAGTTTGCGGATGAAAACCAATACTCTTTTTCAACTTTGTGTCCATCATACTCCAAATATTGGACCAAAAATTCCCAATGAACCTGGAATCCCTGTCACTAACAATACAAGTTGGAAATACGTAATGAACCCATACATGATGAAAATAAAATTCAAATTTTTTTTTAGTAGTAATGGTTTTCTTACATGGAATAAGTATACACATTTTACTGAATCTATCCACAACTACTTAAACATAATCATGTTGTTTTCTTGACATAGGTAGACCTCCAAAAAATTCCATGGAGACACTCTCCCATGGCCTTGATGGTACCAGTAGTGGTGTGTAAAATCCAAGCTTCCTATTGCTAGGCTTGCTTGTTGCACACATAGAACAACCTCTTATAAAACTCGACACACTATCTATCATGCGAGGCCAATAGCAATACCTCTATAGATGCACCATTGTTTTTCTTAACCCAAAGTGTCCAGCAATAAGAGATGAATGAGCTTCTCTCATGAAACTTAGTCTCTCTCCTTGTGGTATACATAGTTTTCCCAAATGAAATAGAAAATTGTTATGCATGTGATAATAATTTTCTTCAACTTGATTCCCTTCACTCAAACTAGCATACACATCTTGAAAATCAACATCATGTGCATATTGTTCTATGTAACTCTAATGTACAATAGGATCATTTTTGAGTAAAGTAGAAGCACTTATAATTGGTCTTGAAAGTATATCAACAACTTTATTGAAAATACCTTTCTTGTACCTTATAACCAAGTGAAACAGTTGAAGAAATCCCATCCACCTAAAATGTCGCGATTGCTGCAATTTTGTTTGCAACTGCAAGTACTGTAATGGTTGATGATCGATATGTATAATCGTTTCTTTACCCATCAAGTAGTGTTTCCACTTCTTGATGCTTTGTACCAACACATACAGTTCTTTGTAATATGTAGGATAATTAGTTACAGCACCATTAAATGTTTCAGAATGAAAAGCGATAGGCTTACCATGTTGCAAAAGTACTGCGCCCATGGAATAATCACTAGCATCAGTTTGTATCTCAAATGTATGTCTCAAATTCAGTAATGCAAGGATTGGAGCTGAACTAATCTTGTCTTTTAAAGCTTTAAAATCTTGCTGTTGTTTTCCTCCCCATTGGATGTCTTTCTTCACACTTGTCACTGCATGCATAGGAGCTCCGATGGTAGAAAAGTTAGCGATAAACATTCTCCAATATTGAGCTGCACCTAAGAAAATTATTACCTCCGTTACTGTTTTTGGAGTGGGCCAATTCAAAATGGATTCTAATTTAGAAGGGTCAATTCTCAACTCGCCTCCTCCTACAATGTGTCCCAAATAAACCAAATAAGTCTTTCCAAACTCACACTTTGACATCTTAAGAAACAATTTCTCTTTTCTCAAAACATCAAGCACTCTATTCACATGCAAGACATGTTCTTCAATTGTTTTTCTAAAAATCAATATGTCATCTAAATACACAATCACAAAGTCATCAAGAAATTGATGCAAAACACTATCCATAACACACATGAAAGTAGCCGCTACATTACACAAATTAAATGGCATAACCAACCACTCAAAGAGTCATTGTTTGGTTTCGAATGCAATTTTCCATACATCACTTTCTACAATTCCTACTTGATGATATCCACTTCGTAAATCTAACTTAGTGAAAAAAATTTCTTCTTTCAACTGATCAAGCAAATCATCTATCCTTGGGAGTGGGTATCGATTCTTTACTATTATCTTGTTCAAAGCTTTGAATTCTACACACATGCGCCAAGTCCCATATTTCTTTGGAATAAATACTATGGGTGAACCACATGGTGAAGTTCTTGGCCTTATGATTTCTTTGTCCAGCATATCCTTGATTTTCCTCTTTATTTCAGCATTCTCCATTATCGACACACGATACATGCCGATGTTTGGAAGAGGAAAATCTTACTGCAACTGAATCTCAGGTTGAGTCTCCCTTTTTGGAGGCAATCCTGTTGGCTCCTAAAACATCTCATGATGTGCATCAACCTACATCATATAAATATGATTTCAACTTAGGATCAAAATACTCAAATGATTCATGGTTATCATCAGCTTTTTAAATCAGTCCATGATAGAATAATCTTACCATGCTTCTTAATCTCCTCCTTTGTCTTGGCTTCCCACCAAACAAGTGCCGCACCTTCCATTCTCAATGAAGCTAATTGGATTTTGGTATCATCATCTTGAAGGTTCTGGATTCTCAAATAGACCTCCAATTTAATAATCCAATTATCAATCTTTTCTTCATTGAATTCACCATTAAAATTTGGCAATTCAAACTTAACATCAAGTTTTAAAAAAGGACTTTTACCAGTGTTCTTTGAATTATGTGTCTGATGTACCAAAAATGAAGTAGAGGATGATGATGATGAGCGTGAGGATGGTGAATTTACACTGCCTCCATTTCCTCCATTTCTCTTCTTTGAATTATCTTCATCATTGTGACATCCTGATGGTCCCTGTCCTTTGTTGTGAAGTTTGGATCCTTCTCCTTCCAGTTTCTGATTCCTTTCTTGATAAAGGATTCTAACCATCTAAGTCAAGTCCAGAAATGCTTTTCTGAACACTCTTTCCTCCTCTTTGGGATCAAATTCTTCATGGATTTCTCCTTCCTCTTGAGGCATGCTTAATGTTGCTTCTACTTCCTTAGGAGGTGAACCATGTGGTGGATATTGTCACAATATTTATCTTCTTTGCCGTGGCTCACTTTGAGACCCTATTGCTTCCACCAATGTGCCTTCTCCTCTCTTGAGCTTGAGCCTAGTAAGAATCTAACACTTGCAAACAGTTAAACAAATATTTTCACAAAACAACACTAGAGAATAAACTCTAGCTCTGATACCAACCTGATTTGAAAGGATTGTATTAGTTTGTTGTGCTAAGTATCTTTTCAGTTATAAAACATGTGCATACTTGTCTCCATAGTTTGCTTAAGTATTGAGAATTTTAACCATGAAATATAGACGACTTTGTGAATTATAAGCATGAAAATAAGCCTAAATAACATTGAACAATAATGTATAATAGAGAAATAAAACCACACATAACATTTACACAACATGCATGATGAAGCAGTTCACCCCTCTTGGGCTACATCTGCTGGACTAGCTCCTAATGGCATGTCCATCTCTCATTATGCTCAAAATTTTGTAAATACATATGTTTACATGCCTCTAATGGCTGTTTTCTCTGCACCAATGGCTCTAGAATGCTCCAATTAGTCTAGATAGACTCTTCATTCACTCATATTGGGCGAAAATTGACTCTCCAAGTCATTTTCCCAGTAACTCCTAGAAAACATCCACTAATTGTGGATAAATACACTTAACTGCAGTTAGAATAGGCCAAAACCCCAAAATATAGGAGCACGCTATGTTTCCCACCTGCGCTAACCATAATGGTAAATGCTAAGGGTAGGGGGTGGCCACATGCCAACCCCCGAAACCCGTGGTTACATTCAATGTGAGCGAAGCTGCAGGTGGGAACTGGGGTTATTTGTTTGAAACTAGATTTTAAGTCGGAGTTTACATAATTGTTAGAGAAATTTTAACAAACCATCGCATGTGATAACCTAACAGAGTTAAATGATGCAACGACCAAACCGTCAGAGTAGTCGTAACCGTCGGCGCTAACATAGAAATGTGACAAGGTATGGTGGCTAGGTTTAATGTTTGCAGAGATGGAGGATAAAATTTCGTGTTGCGGTTGTAATGTCATGTGACCACATATCTCGGACTGCCAGCGGGTTGGGATCACCGGTAGTCCCAACTCCAAAACACCGAAGATTTAAACTTTAAATAAAACCTTTAGCCCTTAGATGCTAAGAAACTCTCGTGGTTCATGCAGTGTGGTGGGTGGATGTTCTGCAGGAGGTTGTGGGGTTGAGCTCGGTGGCCTCCACTAAATTTTATTACACCTTCCATGGACATGTGGTGGCCTCAGGGTTGGCCATGTGTCACCCTCCAATTGGCCACAAATATAACGTACAATTCCACCATCAAATCACAACGCGACACTTGTCAGATTTTGACTGGCTCTGAGAAAAGGAATATTCTTTGGAATATTCATTTTTTTGCTGACTGTGCACCCTTATGCTGACTGGGCATCCTAGTCAAACCTGTCGTAAAATTTAGCTGTTTGGGAATTTGATCAGAACACAATATCTCCCTCATATGACATCGGTTTTACGAATTGTTCACGACACCAAAATTAGGGAGAAGAGATCTACGCAACTATCCTAGTTACAACCCAGTCCTATAACTTTCAATTTTGAGCAAAATTTATGAACTCCTGATCAATTTTAAAAAAAATTGCATAAATTTTTTTTGAAAAATATATTTGAAGTGATTCCAAGGGCATATTGAAGCATAGATATTAGTATCGAGTTCTATAATGCCTCCCAAAAATAATTCCACATGCATTAAGCCCTCAGAAATCTCTACTATGACACATGAAGAGGAAGAATTGCAACATGATATATCAAAATTACGAGACCAAGTGCAAAAAATTTCGATCTCGCAAAAAGTAACCAAAAATGAAATGGAAGCTAAGATGGATGGTATGAAGTGTTGAGATTCAACAAGAAGATCCTAGTGAAAATTAAGCACCTACACTAGGATGGAGCCTCAGGCTATTTTTAGGTGGATGTCTATTTATAGATGCATGTCTATTTATAGATTACATGCTTATTTATAGATGCATGTCGACTATTATTATCCCTTAATATTAGTTGGACAATAAACAATAATCTATTCCCAATGAGCACTTGGAAATAGTTAACTGAAGTGGAAAATCAGTTACCTAAAGGAATTTCGAGTTAAGAGGTTGGATGGTGGGACATGCAAGTGGAATTAGTTGTAACTGAGTGATTCAAAGTTGTAACAAAGTTGGAAGTGTAGTTATGAAAGTTGTAAAGTAGTTATGATAGTTGGAAGTGTAGTTATGATAGTTGTAACTGAAGATATACTAGTGAGAGATCAAGTGAATTAATTATTGATTAATTCACAATCAATGGTAACTGAAGATTCACTACTATTAATTGCATGCATTTCAGATCCAGTGGAAACCCAGTTGAGTTCTAGGTGAAAGGGAAGTAAACTATCAGTTGTGACATTATCTGGTTGCACACATGAAACCAAATACACATTGGATGTGCCCATGAGTATTGTGCAGTCAAGGTAGGTAGGATTGCATTCATTCAGGGATTGCTATCAGCTAGGATTTCATAGTGCAGGCAAGCTTTCTGGAGACAATAAATTGGCTAAGGAACTTTCTAATTTTTGTATGACAGTGGGAGACAATTAGATGATGTACTGAGAGCTCTTGGATTAGAGATTTTTATGTAATTGTTTCATGATCCATGATATAATACATAATATAATATAATGGGGTTTTTAGCTATAATATTTCCTGATAAATTATTTGTGTTATGTGTGATTGATCTTTCTTCATGATATTGTAATTGGCGATTGTGTTTCAAATTCCACAAAGATTTGTAGAAGTGATTCTGTATTTAACTGTAGCATATTATTTTTAGATCGGGAGAATCCAGGACATACATGTATTTTGTATTAAATTTCTACATGGTATCAGAGCATAGGAAATTGCAGTAGTGAAGTAGGAGCTGAGTTTGTCGGTGGAAAGAATTCGAATTTGCAGAAAGACTTTCTTGGTGCTACAACTGATTCAATATTGAAATGGATTTCAATGGCTCGAGGTTAGAGTATGCACTCGAGGGCAGCTCGAACTACATTGCTTGGAAGTACAGGATGGAGGCAGTGCTCGAAGATAATGGCTTGAAGGAATTCATTGACAATGATGTTCCTAAGCTTGCTTCGTCAGATGCTGCCAATCTTGATGTATGGAAAAAGATAGTGGAAAAGGCGAGGAGGATCCTGTTGGAGGGAGTACAAGACCACATTATCTCAAGCCTCCATGGGAAAGCCACACCATTTTATATGTGGAAGGATTTGACAGATCTATTTCAAAGTAGAAACGACCATAGGAAATTTGCGTTCAAAGATAAACTCAGGAATATCAAGATGGAAAAGGGCGACAACATTCCAAAGTATCTCACGAAGTTTGTCCAATGTCGGGATGAACTGGGGAGTGTGGGCATAACTGTTGCTGATGATGATCTGGTGAGCTTGGATCTCTTGGGACTTCCTAAGAGTTGGCACAGTTATGAAGACTCTATCAACGGACATGAAAAATTATCGGATTGGGAATGACTATGGTCGGATCTGGGGCAGGAGAAGTTCAGGCGGGACACCAGAGATGGCTCTTAATCAAAGCATGATGATGAAGAGGATTGTGATTTGGATGCCAAGGTGAAGAAGGGGAAGGGGAAGAAATTCCTTTCTAAATCCGAGTCTAAAGGAAAGATGTTGGATATGTCCAAGGTGAAGTGTTTTTCATTGTCACGAACATAGGAATCTTGCTACTAACTATCAACAAAAGAAGAAGAACAAGAAGGTTGTTGGAGCTGCAGCTGGTGAGGCCCTTTCCTCGCAATTTGAGCTTGAATTCTATTTGATCACATGAATGGTGTCAAGTTCATTGGGATCGGTGTGGTATTTGGATAGTGGTGCTTCCTTTCACATGACGGGAGATAAGGAAATTTTCAGTGACTTGGAGGAGAAAGATCTCTAGATGCATATAGAGATGGGTGACGATGAACAATACAATGCTACCGGGATTGGTACCATTACCTTTCAAAGGGATTTAGGTAAACCATTTCAATTGAAAGATATTATGCATGTTCCAGGTCTGAAGAAAATTTTTGTCTCAGTCACAATGTTGGAGGATAGAGGCTATGGCATTGTTTTCAACAATGGAAAAAATTTCCCGTGACATAAAAAAACAGGTAAATCCAAGAGGATAGGGATTCGAGTTAAGAATCTCTACAAGCTAGAGGTAGATGGCTGTGCTGCCATGATGGGAAAGTCAGAAAAAATGCTGAGCCAGGATGAGGGCGAATTATGGCACAGGCGATTGGGCCATCTTCATCATGGAGCCTTGAAAGTCATGAAAAAAATATCTACTGGACTTCTAGTGGGAACACTTGCTTAGTTAGATCAGTGCAAGGGTTGCACCATGGGGAAGTATGTAAAGTCCACCTTTCATGAGAAGGAGAATCGTGCTTTGGGGATCGTTGAGAGAGTTCATGCAGACGTGTGTGGACCATTCCCAGTTTCTTAAACAACAAAACATAAGTACTATGTTATTTTTGTTGATGAATTTTCTCGTAAATGCTGTATCTTATTCATGCAGAAGAAGGATCAAACATTCTCAAAGTTCTGTGAGTTTAAGGCATTGGTGGAGAAAGAGTCGGGGAAGAAAGTGAAGGCTCTTAGGAGAGATAATGGTGGAGAATACAACTCTAACGAATTCAATAATTTCTACAACAAAGAAGAAATTCGAAGAGAGCTCATAGCGCCTCAATCCACAGAAAAATGGGGCCACAGAGAGGAAGAACAGAACGATCATGGGTGCAACATGAGCGATGTTGCATGATCATGGCCTACCAATGCATTTGTGAGTGGAAACATGCAACACTGCAGTTTATGTGCAAAACCATTATCCTCATAGAGTACTTGGCATGAGTACACCTGAAGAAGCTTTCATTGGTAAGAAAATAGATGTTTCACACTTTAAGATTTTCGGCTCATCTGTTTATGTGCATGTGAACAAGGACACAAGGAAGAAGTTGGAGCCAACTATTGAAGTTAGGATTTTTGTGGTGTACACATAAACACCCCATAATTATTGTGTGCATTTTCCAAACAATCGAATGACTGTTGTGCGACGGGATATAAAATTCGACTAGGGGAAAGCCATGCGATTGTCTCTTGAGAGGGAGCTGGACTTGCATGCAGAGGAGGAATTTTTGGTTCCCAAAGATGAGTCTCTAGATGTGGATCAGCCACAGGAGGAGGTTCACGGGGTGGAGGAGTCCACTCATGCAGATCCAACCATCAGAACTGGCAGAAGCCGTACCACAGAAGCTGATAGGCTAAGACTTGATGCTACACAGAATGTAGGAGACCCTACTTCACAATGCAGACAAAGACAATCTCCTGACCAATTTACTAGATACATGGCTCTCATGAGAAAATTTATTGTGACTGAACCATATTCCTTTCAGGAAGTAGTGTAGGAGACCACTTGGGTAGATGAAATGGTGGAGGAGTATGAATCCATTGTCAAAAAAAATGTTTGGGAAATTGTTCCAAGGGCGGTTGATAAATCAGTGGTAGGTTCAAGATGGATCTACAAGGTAAAGCAAGCTGCTGATGGGAGTGTTGAGAAATACAAGGCCAGATTTGTGCTCCGGGGCTTCTCACAGATTGAGGGGATAGATTATGAAGAGACCTTTGCACCTATCACAAGGTATTCTTCCATAAGGACCATCCTTGCTCTCTCAGTGTAGATGGATTGGTGCATTCATCCAATGGATGTGAAAACTACATTTCTCAATGGGATCATTGGGGAAGAGGTGAACATAGAGTAGCTTGAAGTTTTTGAGATCTTCAACAGTGAGTTGCATGTGTGACGAATCAAAAGAGCGTTGTATGGGCTGAAGCAAGCACCCCATACTTGGTACACTCGGATAGACATCTATTTCACCGGACTGGGCTTCACTGAAAGTGAAGCAGATGCAAACCTATACCAAATTGTGGTGGAGGGTAAGATTTTAATCATTTTTCTTTATGTTGATGAATTAATATTGACTGGTGATGAGAAACTGATACACTCATTCAAGGAGGATCTTGCAAAGGAGTTTGAAATGAAGGATATGGGCCTCCTTCATTATTTCCTTGGATTGGAAATATGGCAGCGAGATGGTGAAATTTTTATGTCTCACGGAAGGTATGCAAGGGAGATACTGGGTAAGTTTCACATGGAGGGCTACAAACCCATGGATACTCCTCTTCCAGGAAACTAGAGGAAAGAGGATGCTACTTTTGGAGAGGTAGTGGATGCTATTGTCTATCGACAGTTAGTGGGTTCGCTAATGTGTCTAGTGAACATGAGACTGGTCATTTTCTATGCGGTTAACTAGTTGAGTCAAGCTATGGTTAAGCCTACCAAGATCTTTTGGAAGGCAGGTAAGCATGTCCTGAGATACTTAAGGGGCACATCAGAGTATGTTTTATGGTATAGACAAACAGATGAAGTGAAGTTGCATAGCTTCATGGATGCATATTGGGTTGGAAGTCCAACAGATAGAAAGAGAACATCAGGGGGGATCTTTAGTATCATATCTACAACTATTTCTTGGTATAGTAGGAAGCAGAGATCCGTGGCACTCAATTCAGTGGAAGCGGAATACATGGCAACGAGTCAAGCTCCATGTGAGGCTATCTGGATGAGAAAGATCTTGGTTGGTTTGTTTGGTTCTCATTTAGATCTGAGAGTGATTCATTGTGATAATTGGAGTTGCATTAAACTCTTGATTAATCCTGTGTTTCATGATAGATCTAAGCATATAGATATCTGGTACCATCATATTAGAGATTGTGTGCAGAGGAGAATCATGTTGCTTTAGTACATTCCTACGAAATATCAGGATGCAGATATTCTGACAAAGGTGCTCACCAGGAGAAAATTTGAATACCACATAGACAAGATCAGGGTGAAGGATAATCCCTTTCTTATTGAGAGGGAGTGTTGAGATTCAACAAGAAGATCCTAGTGAAAATTAAGCACCTACACTAGGATGGAGCCTCAGAATATTTTTAGGTGGATGTCTATTTATAGATGCATGTCTATTTATAGATGTATGTTCAAATTCTATTTATAGATTTCATGTCGACTATTATTATCCCTTAATATTAGTTGGAAAATAAACAATGATCTATTCTCAATGAGCACCTGGAAATAGTTAACTGAAGTGGAAAATCAATTAGCTAACAAAATTTTGAGTTAAGAGGTTGGTTGGTGGGACATGCAAGTGGAATTAGTTGTAACTGAGTGATTCGAATTTGTAGCAGAGTTGGAAGTGCAGTTATGAAAGTTGTAAAGTAGTTTAACTCATTTAAGTGAGTTAAAAATAGTTGTGCTAGTTGTAACTGAAGATACACTAGTGAGAGATCAAGTGAATTAATTATTAATTAATTCACAATCAGTGGTCTCACATGCAACTGAATATTTACTACTATTAATTGCATGCATGTCAGATCAAGTGGAGACACAGTTGAGTTCTAGGTGAAAGGGAAGTAAACTATTAGTTTTGACATTATCCGGTTGCACACATGAAACCACACACACATTAGATGTGCCCATGATGATTGCGTAGTTAAGACAGGCAGGATTGCATTCGTTCAAAGATTGCTATCAGCTGGGATTTCATAGTGGAGGCAGGCTTTCTGGAGATAGTAAATTGGCTAAGGAACTTGCCAATTTTTGTATGACAATGTGAGACAATTAGATCATGTACTGAGAGCTCTCGGGTTAGAGATTTTTATGTAATTGTTTCATGATCCATGATATAATACAAATAGAAGATAGTGGGGTTTTTAGATATAATATTTCCCAGTAAATTATTTTTGTTATGTGTGATTGATCTTTCTTCATGATATTGTAATTGGCAATTGTGTTTCAAATTTCACAAAGATTTGTAGAAGTGATTCTGTATTTAACAGTAGCATATTATTGTTAGATCAGGAGGATCTGGGACATACATGTATTTTGTATTAGATTTATACATGAAGAAAGGCATGGAAGCTAAGATGGATGGTTTGAAGAATGGAATGGAAGCTAAGATGGATGGCATGGAAGCTAATATTGATGGACTATAGAAGAAAAAATGAAAGGCATTATGGAAGACATGAAGAATGATCTAAAAGTAGACATGGAAGGTTTGAAAAATTTGCTACAAGAAATGATTCCTAATGGTGAAAAGGTAGTAGAGGAAACTCATAATGAGGACAAAATAAATGTTAATTATGATTTCATAGACTCTAATGTTGGATTGAAGACCCACTATATTCCAAAGATCGATATGAGGAAGTTTAATGGCAAGGATCCCGTAACATGGATACTATAGATGGAGCAATACTTTGATCTACATAATGTGAACGGAACGCAAAAGGTATGCATTCAAAATTATATTTAGAACCTAATACATTTGTATGATATCGATGAATTTTATCTCTTAAACAAATTTTCACTTGGTCAATTTTTACTGAGGAAATGATATCACATTATGAGGATACAAAGAGCAACACCTTCTTTAGCCAATTGATAAATCTCAAACAAAAGGGTTCAATGGTGGAGCACATTTAGGACTTCAAAAAATTGAATATAAGGGTAAAGGTTATTCCAGAGGAGCACATGATTGATGCCTTCATAGGGAATTTATAGCATAACATCCAACATGAATTTCGCCTTTGGGAACCTAATTCAATGGAGAAGGCATTCAGGTTGGAAAGAAAAATTGAAAGCAAAATTTTGGCGACAAGGAAAAATACCACTCACAAATATAATTATTGAAGTGTTGCCACTGCTATAATTCCACAACCTACAAGGTTGAAACCACAAAAATTGGAAGAAAAAAGAGCAAAAGGGATTTGCTATAGTTGTGATAACAGATACACTAAAGGTCATAAGTGTGATGAGAAGATATTATTTTACATAGATTGTGAAGAGGAGGAAGAAAAGGAATAAGAAACTTCAAAAGAAGAGGATATACAAAAGGAACCAACCCTAGAGGAAGAAGAAATGAATATGAACATATCATGTAATGCATTGGCAGGAATTCTGCTCCTCAAAATATCAAGATAGAAGGACATATCAAGTAGAAAAATTTAATAGAGTTGATTGATTCAGGTAGTACCCATAATTTGATTCATTGTAAGGTAGCTAAGGAATTGAATTGATTCCTGTACCAAACACCAAAGTGTCAAGTGATGGTTGCAAATGGACGAACTATAAATTTCTCTGGAAAGTGCCATAATATCAAGCTAACCATGGGGGAATATGTATTGAATTGTCCAATGCTATCCATTGCAATGGGTTGTGCTGATGTTGTACTAGGAGTACAATGGTTATAATATTTTGGGATGGTAGCTTTTATTTTTCAAGAACTTTTCTTAAAAAAAAATTCTAAAGGAAAGGAAGTTGAATTACGGGGTATTGCAGGGAAGACAGGAAATATAATCAGCTCTAATGTCATGAAAAAGATTCTGGATAAATAACAACGAGGTGTAATTGCACAATTATGCTCCCTAGAGGTTCAAAGATCAAAATAATCTATTCACTACAAGGAAAATACCCTCTAGCGGATATTTTTGAGGAACCCCCTATAAAAATACCCCAGACATCCGTTTCTAGCGGAGGTTACTAGAGGAGGTTGGCGGGTAGAGGTTTTTGCGGATGTTTTTCGTCTGGTGCGCTTATCATCCAACACCGCACCAGTGCGATCAACAAGAGAAAGCACCAGTGCGAACAAAACATTGGCAAAAAGAACACCATTTTTGAGATTCAACAAGATGATGAGCTTAGTGAAAATAGTTGCCTTCAATAAGTGGGCTCGCAAGCTATTTTTGGCGCAAGTATATTTTTAGACATGTCGATCATATTTTAGAAGTTGTAGGATGCTATTTGTGGATGGTTGATCAAGTTGGAAAAATAGATGAAATTATATTTTTAGAATATTGGGCGAAGTCTATTTATATATCATTAATCTAAAAATATATGCATGTCGATTATTATTAGCTCTTAATAATAATCAAACTCTAAACAACAACTTATTCTCTTGGAGTACTTCAGTTTAGTGCACAGATGTGGCACAACAGCTGACAGAAGGAATTACGTTATTCCTAAGGGTTTACTGGAGCTATTGCATGGAGGACTCAGTTAGAACTCAAGTGGCAGAGTTATGACACAGTTGGAAGAATTAGTTATGGAGTTGTATTTAGTTTAACTCAGTTAGACTGAGTTGAGCTAGTTGTATCTAGTCTAACTAATTGATACACTAGTGAGAGTGGAGTGAATTAATTAGTTAATTAATTCACAAATAATAACTCATTAATCAACTAAACAATACAACAGTTATCTACAGTGCATGGCAGTTTCAGTGAAGACCAATGGAGAGATAGGTGAAAGGGCAAGATAGACTATCAGATGTGACTATAGTGATGCATTGATTGCATCACACACTCAGTGGAGATGCCAATGAGGATTGCGCAATCAAGGATGGAGTAATTCGAATTCATTCAGAGCTATTCTTCAACAGAGATTGCACAGTGGAGGCAGGCTAGCAGGTGGCAAAGATCAGTGCATGGATTTGCAAGATTAGGCCTGATTAGTGTATGACGATTGTACTGTACTGGGAGCTTATGATAAACTTTGTATGTTTGTATGAGATTTTCATATGATCTCCATGTTACATAATATATAGTTGGGGTTTTCAGCTTCAGGCTTTCTCGGTTAAAAACTATGTTATGTGCGATTGATAATTTTTGTTTATGCTTCACATGTGTGTGCAATTAATTTTTCCACAAAATATTAACAAGTGGAATAGATTCAGTATCTTGCATAAAGTTAAATAGTGTGAGATCAGGTGGATCTTGGACATATGCGTGCTTAGTGCATATAATTTATACAACCATGCACTCCGTACAAACCCACCCGATGCATCTTATTATTGTAGCACATTGATGCTTTACAAATATTCCGCACCAGTGCATCCTAAAACCCCGTGTGAAAACTAAAACTGCCCGTTGCGGTCTTAAGAAACCGCACCGGTGCGCCTATAAAACCCCGCGCACCAGAACAAGGTTAAATAAAAAAAAATTATGGCCAAAAAACTGCATTTTTCACTTTTCTCAGTGCTCCAATGCTCTCAAGCACTGGTGCCATTTATCCTTGTCTGAGCCACCTTGACATCGGTGCTCCCATTGTGCCCATTGCATGCACTACTGCTGTGCATTGCCCACCAATATCTAGCTTGAATTTTTTAAAACGGTGGGAAAATTTAATTTTCCAAATTCTACAGCCAATATGCCTCCTCGATGACCAAATGTACAGGTATTTTTATTTATTTTTCCATAATTAAGCCTTTTAGCAGATTAGAATTATAAATAACCTTAAAATTAACCATTAAAAAAAAAAAATTATCGCGTAGTGTGCTCGAGCCATTTGGCTTGCACTATTTCGTGGTGCTACCTGTAAATTTACAAGCCGCACCGCCATCGGTTCTAACAATATCTACATCGGCTCCTGGGCGGTATAAAAAGACGCCCCATTCTATTTTAAAATTTAAAAAAAGTGCAATGCAGTCGGTTACCCTGCCGCACCATTGACCCTGTGGAATAGCGACAATGCAGTGCATTGACTTAAATCCACCCCGGGGTGGATATTTTTGTCAGCACACCGCATTTTTTCATTTTGACACAGTCAACAGTGTGGCCTGGTAAAAGACCGCACTGTTGACTATGTAATAATGTTAGGAGGTCGGTGCACTGACTGAAATCTACGCCCCAAGGCGTATAGTTTGGTCAGCGCACCGCCCTCCAGACATGGTCCATAGTCAACTGTGCGGTCTATTATACCACCGCACCATTGACTTAAGAAAAATTCTAGGAGGGTGGTGCACTGGATTTTTTCTGGTGCACCGCCGCTGGTGCGCATTAAAAAAAGATGCACCTGTACTAGTGCATGCCTGTTTTTTATGGTGCACTGACTGTTTTGTTTTTTGTTTTCCCAGAATTTGTTATATATGTATATTCCTAAATACATGTCTCATTTAATAAAAATATTGTATTTGATATGTCAATAATTCAGAGATGTGAAAGGAGAGAAGAGAGGGAACAACAACAACAACAAGCGGACCAGTATAACATGGTTCGCCTGTGGGAGGCACGAGAGAGGGAGAGAGATACATACCCTTGCCCTATCACAGTAGCTACCTAGGGGCTCCTAAGGCAGGTAGGCCTCCTCAAGTTATATGAGGAGGCTACTTCCCTAAAGGGCCATGGTGTGTTTTTGCGACATCTTATCCGTAGGTGGAATGCCCACCTATAGGATTTTCGGGTTAGTCCTAACCAGTGGTACGCGCCCACTGAGGAGTAAATCTATTTCATTACAGGGCTATCGAGGAGAGGGATGTATTTTTCCTCGTTCCCAGAGGTTCTAGTTGGATATGCAGCACAGAGTCAGTTGGTGTACTCCCAAAGATACATTAGCACGTATATACTGTCTCCTTCATATTTTAGGTCTCTGGAGGTCAGTTACGTATTGCTGCATTTGGTAGTCAGGAGGTGAGGTGCCTCTCACTTCTGATTTCGACCATTTCACACAACACCAGTGAAGGGAAACACATTAGTTTCCCGCTTCTATATTGTGTTTATTATTTAGTATAGGAACCATGAATTGTCAAGTGGTCTGCCATTTTTTGTGGCAGTTCTATACAACCTTAGATAGATGTCGTGCTCATGCACAAGGGAGGGTAAAATTCCCTTTTTCTTCAGATATTTTTTGTTTATTTTTTGATAGGTTACCAGAGACGAGGCCTAATTTTGTTCGGCTGCCTCGTAGGCTGATGTTGGATGCACAGATGCACATGTGGGGATAGATGATGCCCAAGGGGGGCAAGACTGAGTTTTCTACGAGAATATCGCATGATGCATTGGAGTTGCTATCTAGTGTTGATGAGAATCCGTTCGTTATGGTCCCCTGTCCTTATGCTAATTTAGATTGGCAAGGGTGTGCCAACATCCTCTTCACATATGATGAGTCGCCGAATGATAGAGGTAATATTATTGTTTTATTCAAATTTATTCTAGCATGTTCTTTAACTTGTTTTTATTAAATTGTGTAATGAAATTGTCTAATTATTGTTGTGTACTTGTATATATTTTGCAAACATTGGGTATTTTGATGGCGAGGACATGCCGGTGCCACCAAATGATCTAGGTGTGGATCCTAATGATGATTAGGATATGCCAGATGCCAAGGATCATGAGGCCGGTGCAGAGAGACCTGCTCCTGATGGTGTGCCAATACCGGCTTTTGGTAGGCGCAATAGGCTTGATAGTAGATTTAGGATGGAGCTGGGCGACCAAATATCTGTATTGATTGTTGAGGTGGGAGTCAGGCCTGCTACTATGAGAGACATACAGGTCGATGGTAGGCTGTTACATACGTGGAGAGGCATGCCGTGTGACATGTACAACCTGATGCGACATGTCGTAGGAGCTAGGACCTTAGTTACGCGGCTGAGGAGGACCCTTTCACATTATAGGCATGCTTGAGACATAGCACATGATTGAAATTCCGCGAGTAGTAACGCATCATCTGATGATTGCGATGAGGGGAGTGATCATTTTTCATCTCGCGTCGCACCAGATGAGCAACCTCCACTAGAATCAAGAAACAATCATCATGGAGAGCAGGCTGGACCATCAGCCACGTTGAGTCAGCAGCCTGCAGCATCCAACAATGATCATGATCATGTGTAGGCTGGACCATCGACCATGTCGAGTCATCATGATGAGCAACCGACAGTTGATCTTGATTAGCATGAGGCACCAGTATGTAATATTCCCATTTTAGCACATAGCTAAATGGAATATTAAAATTTTGTTTTTATCACCTAGCAGCCAAATAAATGGGTAAGGAAGCCCATGCTCATTGAAAACCTGAATAAAATCCCTCATAATGTGAAAGGGATCATCAAAGTAGCTTTATTTTTCACCCTTAAGTGTGAAATGGGGTAAATGCATGAAGACAAGGTCAGGTTTGACCAAGTAAACAACGTTGCCATAGGAGGAGTGGATCACTTTGGAAGACAATAAAATGTGAATGAGTAAGAGGAAATTTGGTGGAGGAAACCCTAATGGGTGGGACCCATGGAGGAAGAGCTTTCACTTTTTTAAAAGGATGGCAAGGTAGCCATTGTTATTCATGAATTGGATTATTGATTTCATTGTCTATTCAGACATTGTGCATTCTTCTGCTATTTAGCAAGAATTGCCAGGGGATTTCTTGTTTAGGATTCCTTCTCCTTCTTGAGAGGCCTATTGAGGTATTTTTCTTCATTCTCCACATTTCTTGGCTCAAGGCCAAAGCCACCTCCTTCAGTCACAACATTATTCCTGTAGCAGGATAACTTTGTGTTGCAAGGTGTTGTAGTGGGGACTCCACAACACCATTTCCTTGGCTCATCTTTCAGAGGAGGGAGCTTCTATTCCTCTGAGAGGTTAGTGAGGGATATTTATGAGCTTATTGTAGATCATTGGCATCAAGCCAAGCACTTCCCTTCACCAACAACGCAGTCCCTTCTCTAGACTGTGTTATTTCTGAGCGCAATTGCAGTGGGGAATTGCTCCACTATTTTGGAGGGTGAGGTCTTTAGGGATTGGATCAACCTTTCACCTGAGAGATCCTTTGGATGAGATTCAGCCATAATTTGTAGCATCATCAACTATCTACATCCATTTCTAGTTTCTGAGTTGTAGCTGCTACACTGCTACTCCGACATTTATGCAGAATTTCCATTTTGTGTATATTTCAGCCAATCCTTCTAAGGATTGTGTATTATTGTTTCTAGGGGTTGATATCTTGCTCCCCCATATTTATTTGAGCTATACATTTCTGTATCCATGTATTGACATCACTTTTCAGTAGTTATACTTCATAGACTACGCGGTCATAGCTTGGCTTATCATATGTAGTAGTGCATTTCATAATTATTGTACTTGTGCCTTTGATGGTGGATTTGCTTAAGCTTGAGTGATCATTTCCTCAAGATATTGTACACTTTCTGCTACTATATCATTAATAAGATGGCTATGAGATCTTATTGCATTTTCTGGAGTTGATGTTATTCATTTCTATTTCCAGTCATGTTTATGTATTGCTGGATCTCCACATTGGTAATATCTTGAGATATTCCCAATAGTGTAGCTGTTCCAATTTTGGAATATTACAGTGGTATCAAAGCATGATATCTGGCTCAGCCTATGAGTCTCAGCCAAAGAATATCAATATGATGAAGAAGATGAGCTTTCTCTCATCAATTTTCAGATCCAGAGAGAACCTCTCCAAGGAGGTCAAGAATATTGAAAAAGGAGAAGAGGAAGGACCATACACTTCCTACTCTCACAAAGAAGAAGAACAGAAGCATGAAGAGCACTTGGAATTTGAAATTATAAGTGATTACCTTGCTGAATACCGAGCTAAAACTAGACTTTCAAAGAGACTCTAGCTTTACCACAATTTATTCAACATAAAGAAGAGAGAAGACCCCACAGCTATGGGATGATGAGAGGCAATAGATTTCTATTGTCCACATTTGATGGATCACTCACATGTGTAGCAGAGATTTGGGTGAAGAAGATAGAGGCTTTCTTCCTGCTACATCCTATAGTAGACAGAGAGGCATTAGAAGTTGCAGCGCTGCACCTTGAAGGTGAAGCAAATAATTGGTGGATCAGCCATCTAAGCCGTGCAAGGGTTTCGACTCTTGCTGAGTTTTCTCAAAGAGTGATCAGAATATTTGGCAAAAGGATGGAGGAGCCCTCACCAATAGTTGATGAGGCATGTACCAGTTCTGTTGAGACCATGGAGGAGCAGCCTTCATCTTCAACAGTTTGGGAGGCCAAAACTTATGAGGAGGAAACTCTTGCAGCCCTGCAAGGAGCTTCCACATTTCACCAAGGTATGATTAAAAATCCATCTCTTGTCATTTCAGCAAAAAATTTGGATGGGTCTACATCATTGCATGTAGTTGACCTAGAGCAGCAGAATAGCACTGCGTTGCACAAGACCAGTGATGGAGAAAAGAGGAGCCATTCCTTATGTGAGCACTCAAGGGACAACTTCATTCAAGAAACCATGAAGGAAGCAGTGAGAAGGAGTAGACATCTGGCGATAAGAAACTCTTTCTCCTCTCTAGATGACGCTCTCTCAATGAGCATGCCAAAGCTCAAAGAGAGAATTCTGCTGGTAGCAGATCCAAGACCTCTTTGGTTTTGGAGGACCATGCATGAGGAGGAGATCTCAAGGAGAGATTTTAGTGGAGGTGCACTCCCACACATCATGGATTGCAAGATCCTTCAACAGTTTGAGGAGGTTCTTCCCTTCTCATAGGAGCAGATAGAAGATGGAGGACACCTTCGAATGGATAAAATCTTTCATGATTGTGTTGGACATTTCTTGAGCCATGCACATCATGATGGGAGGTTTTTTCCTACCACCTATTTGGGTCCTTATGGGGTTAAATTGATCCTTGGGAAGATTGCATTTCAAGATCCCATGAAATGCAGAAATCTGATTTGGGATGATGGTAGCCCTCATGGGAGGAGTACCAAGATGAACGATGGAAGGAAACATCCCCCATTGGTTGAGTGGATGTGGATGGTGAGCAAGAAGCTAGTAAGCCACTTGCAGATTTATGATACCGGGCAACAGGAGTCTTGGCTGCGCTGGTTACTCTTGAAGTAGTTTGGCCATCACTTAAATACACTCTTTCTAAGGGTATGAGGATGGAGAATATGTGGCAGGATGCTAGCATCATTGAGCAGCAAAGAGTATGGATGTATAGTAATGATGTAACATTCATAACATTCACTATGTCTTCATCACATGTCATGTATGATGAGAGCATAAGGAAGCAACAAAAATTTGTTGCTTGGGTTGTTCTTCAGAGAGCAAGGGAAGATTTTCTCTCATTTCTTGTATGATGTTGCAGGAGTAGGAGATGGAACTATCATGGTGAAAATGGGATACTCCTTGAACTTTGATGATCAGGAATTACTTCCACCTTGGGAGAAATTCCATATTTGCAGCAACATTATTGGAGGATTGCCCATTCATGTTGAGGATGCTGAGGGAAACAACGTTGTTAGGTATGGGGCTGATATATCACCTCATGCAGAGGAAGGAGGAGCTCTTGATCCAACTAGAGGGATTCTTGTGTCATTGCAAGAAATTCCTCAAGATCTCATATATAGAGATCAAGGCACAACTCATGTTCTACATGTGCCATTGATGATAAGGTGTGGAACTATGGAGATACCAAGGAGAGATAGGGAGGATGATCAACATCATGTGATGAGGAGCACACATCCCTGTCTATGTCATGAGGTTGATGCACTTAAGAGGGAGATTGGATTGCGCAGTGACAACAGGGACAAGTTTTTCCATTCATATATGAAGTCTACTCTTGATGATGATGTCTCATTGCATGGAGACATTTCACCAAGGAGACCACTAGATCAGCAGATGATGAGAGATGCTTCACATGTTGAGGCACCATTCATTGATTTCAGAGGAGTGGAGACCTTGGGAGATAACTTTACAGTGCTAAGAGTCTTGGGTAGACTCAAGGAGGAGAGAGCCATTCTCTCAACATCATTTTCACCCACTCTCATTTCAGATTCTGCGATGTGGCAGAAGCAGCAGGGGAAGGATATAAGCCTTCCAAATTGCATCTTTGGCATATGAGATGTCAAAGGAGAATATGACCATATGATAGATGTTCTTCATGAGGGATCATCAACGCTGTCACTTTGGAGGATGGATCCATGTTGGAGCTCCCGGTTGTTGGTGGAGTATTCCCAGGATCATTCTATTTTCATGATATTATATGATCAACATATGAGGAGATGCATGGATCATGTGTAGATGGAGGAAATTCATAACTCTTTGGATGAGTTAGCACATCCACCTCTTTTCTCTTTAAGGATGAGAGGAGACTCATCTATGGGCCACTCCATTTGCATGAGCAAGAATTATGGTAAGGGTATTGTTTACTTGCATAATTATTTGTATAATGTATATATGCATCCCTTAACCATACATTTACCAGATGTTGCTCCAAGGAGGAGCATTATTTTTTCTAGACCCCATGGTCTACTTGAGGCCATGAGCAATATTGGTAAGCACTCCCTAAGAGGATTTGGGGAGGAAATTTATTTTGGAGGACATGCTCACCTTGCACCATACATCATTCACTTTCTCCATACTTATGAGGAGAGTGGGACAGAAAGCAAGTGGTTGAGAAGCCACACCTTTGTTACATTATTTTGCAGTTGAGGGTCAAACTACGTTGGTTACAATTGGGGGACCATTTTCCTTCTCCCTTGCTACACATGACAACAAGCATGGTTCTCATTATGATTCCTTATGTTACTTTTATCATTGTTGAAATCATGATTGGGGGAATGGCACATTGGTTGAATGTGTCCCTTGGGGGAGCGATCTCCCACATTATTTGCACTGCACGTTTTAATGGGAGCATGAGAGGATATGTGGTCACTACAACAAACATTTGTTTCCATTTGAGGTGATCCATATGATTGATTGGATGCCATATGATGGTGATTTCCAACTCATCACATATGAGATGATTTGGGACAACATGTTTCATAACGTTGGAGAAGAGATCCTTGGAGGTCTAGTATTCATCTTGCCACTTGAGGGAAACATTATTGCAGCCAAAGATCAGCATATAATCTGCACTTATCCTAAGTGGAGAGGAGGAAAGCATGGGGTAGGCTATTTTGTCTACCAAGATCAGAGTTTCAGCCCACCTATATTGCCGGAGCCAAAGGTGGAAGATGATTTCCAGGATTTGCCATGTTGGGATGTAACTCATTTTGTATGGATGATTGCTTGGGGGATGGAGGATCCATATGGGGGAGATGTTCCTCAACACATTTTAGAATCCATTCCTTGGGTTGATATTTTCCAATTCCATCCTTGCAGTTGCTTGAGTACAAGCAACATTTGGGAGGGGAGGACTGTAATATTCCCATTTTAGCACATAGCTAAATGGAATATTAAAATTTTGTTTTTATCACCTAGTAGCCAAATAAATGGGTAAGGAATCCCATGCTCATTGAAAACCTAAATAAAATCCCTCATAATGTGAAAGGGATCATCAGAGTAGCTTTATTTTTCACCCTCAAGTGTGAAAAGTGGAAAATGCATGGAGACAAGGTCAGGTTTGACCAAGTCAACAACGTTGCCATAGGAGGAGTGGATCACTTTGGAAGACATCGCAGTGTGAATGAGGAAGAGGATATTTGGTGGAGGAAACCCTAATGGGTGGGACCCATGGAGGAAGAGCTTCCACTTGTTTAAATGGAGGGCAAGGCAACCATTGTTATTCATGAATTGGATTATTGAATTAATTGTCTATTCAGACATTGTGCATTATTATGCTATTTAGCAAGAATTGCCGGGGGATTTCCTATTTAGGATTACTTATCCTTTTTGAGAGGCCTCTTGAGGGATTGTTATTCATTCTCCACATTTATTAGCTCAAGGCCAAAGCCACCTCCTTCAGTCACATCGTAACTTTGTGTTGCAGGGTGTTGCAATGGGGACTCCACAACACCATTTCCTTGGCTCATATTTCAGAGGAGGGAGATTCTATTCATATGGGAGGTTAGTGAGGGAGATTTATGAGCTTATTGCAGATCATTGGCATCAAGCCAAGCACTTACCTTCACCAATAACACAGTCCCTTCTCTAGACTATGTTATTTCTGAGTGCAATTGCAGTGGGGACTTGATCCACTATTTTGGAGGGTGAGATCTTTATGGATTGGATCAACCTTTAACCTAAGAGATCCTTTGGATGATATTCAACCATGATTTGTAGCATCATCAGCTATCTACATCCATTTCTAGTTTCTGAGTTGTAGCTGCTACACTGCTACTCCGACATTTCTTCAGAATTTCCATTTTATGTATATTTCAGCCAATCCTTCTAAGGATTGTATTATTGTTTCCAGGGGTTGAGATCTTGCTCCCCCATCTTTATTTGAGCTATACATTGCTATATCCATGTATTGACATCATTTTGCAGTAGTTATACTTCATAGACTGCGTAGTCATAGCTTGGATTATCGTATGTAGTAGTGCATTTCATAATTATTGCACTTGTGCCTTTGATGGTGGATTTGCTTAAACTTGAGTGATCATTTCCTCAAGATCTTGTACACTTTATTCTACTATATCATTAATAATATGGCTATGAGATATTATTTCATTTTCTGGAGTTGATGTTATTCACTGCTATTTCCAGTCATGTTTATGTATTGCTGGATCTCCACATTGGTAATATCTCGAGATATTCCCAATAGCGTAGCTATTGCAATTTTGGAATATTATCATCATGGAGAGCAAGCTGGACCATCAGCCATATCAAGTCAGCATCCTGCAGCATCCAGCAATGCTCATGATCATGTGCAGGCTGGACCATCGACCATGTCGAGTCATCATGATGAGCAACCGATAGTTGATCCTGATTAGCATGAGGCACCAGTACCAGATCAACAGGCACATGATGATCAACATGTATTTGAGTTTGTCGAGTCTGCACAATTGACTAAGTAGGTCTCGACTAGTACTGCTATTGAGGATTTACCACCAACTGATATATGAAATTTATATTACAGTTGTATATTTTTGACATTATTCAGTTATATATATATATATATATATATATATATATATATATATATGGTCCATGTATTTTATGTTCATGTTGTAGTTGTACTTGATTTACATGTTGGTGATCATCATGATGTGTATATTGTTAGGTCATGTTAGATATGTTCATTTAATGTGTAGCTTGCAGATAGATGTGTATGTGATAGCATTTATTTCACATGAGATGTATATCTAATGTTTGTGTTGTGATGATGTTATACAATGCTAATTGTGTTTTGTTAAATGATCATCATCATGATGATGTTAGCGAATTTGAATGTGTTTTTTAGTCGAATATGATGTTTGTACGATGGTTATCATGATCGTGATGTTTATTAATTAATTTAATATTAAATGATCATGATATTGTAAAATTGTAATATTTGTAATTCTAATTGTTTGTAAAATTCTAAAATTGTAATTGTAATTGTATTTGTAATTGTATGTAAAATATTTGTAGAAATTTAAATTGTAATTGTAAAATTTAATTTATTGTGAAATGATTGTAATTGTAATTGTATATATGTAAAATTGTAAAATTGTAATTGTAATTGTACGTGAAATTGTAAAATTGTAATTGTAATTATAATTCTATGTAAAATATTTGTAAAATTTTAATTGTATTACTGTGAAATGATTGTAATTGTAATTGTATGTAAAATATTTGTAAAATTTTAATTGTATTAATGTGAAATGATTTTATTAAAATTTACAAATTTGTAAATTTGTAAAATTTTAAATAATTGTAAAATAATAAATCTATAGGATAATATGAATTTTTGTAACATACTAAAATTTAGAAAATAATGGAAATAAATTCATGTACTTTAGAATTATCATTATTTTATTACGATCTTACATGAAAAAAAATTAACTTTATACAGTATGCCATTGTTTTTGAGATCAACATAATTGCAAATTATCAAGTGAAATATTGATTTTAACATTAACACAATGCAAAATAACATGTAGTTGGTGATCATGGAAAAATATATTAATTAAAGTACATTAATACCAATATAATTATTAACGTTCATAAAAATTACCATTTCTAATGTTCATTGTGTACTGATTATATATCTCAAATTTATATAAGGGAGGAATTTATGGTAACTTACCTCAAAGTTTCCGAGAAACATGCATTCGACAAGCCAAAATTTGCTTCCAAGTTGTACAGTAACATCGTTGTCCCCAATTGGGTAGAATTTGACTGACCGCCAGGTCCAAAGAGAGGGGTGGTGGAAGCAAATTTAAGGCTTTCTAAAAAGGTGTCAGTGATATGAGCATCATCCCCTAGCTGATCATCGTTTTGGAATGCATCTAACAACATTGTCTCCAGGGCAGTCGTATCCCTTAAGTAATCATCCATACCAACCTCTATTTGATTGCCTCCATTACCAGCTTGCGAAGAACTACTATTGATGTAGTCATTCCTAATTGGTGAATCTGGACGTAGCGGGAATTGAATCGGTGGTTGATTCAACCATTATTGGTATCGTTCCTCTCCGATTTTTTCTCTTATTTCAGTCTTCTCTCGATTTGACATTGTCGTGGGGTGCAACGAAAGATGGTAAGTAGGTCTCTCACCATCACTAGAATCCTAATAATTTAAAAAAAATATTTGAACATGATTAGTACAAAATATATGATATCAATTAGTAAGCACATTAACAATATTGCATGATCAATTGGTTGGACGTTGAAATAATTACATTAATCAATATACCAAAAAATTATAATTATTACCATCATTGCCCTAGGATTGTGGCTAGAAGATGCAATATTGTTACAATTCGCAGGGTGAAGCGGCTGTACATTTTCGTCTACCAAATGCGCCTTGCGGTATGCTACTCCTGATAAGAGCTTCCGACGTTTTGGAGCTATTTTAATATTTTGTGCATCTGAACTCGATTATGAATCTGCATGAACGTGAAAATTTGTGTACATCATAAATTTAATTAAGCTGTGCATGATTGACATGGATAAAATAATTAAATTCAATTAGATAATGAAAATATAAATAAAATCTGAAGTAAATATTATGTCTCGATATGGATAGGGAGAACTCCGTGATGGACTTTGAGAAATATTATGGAATGAGTTGGATTTTGAAGAATTGTCTATTCGATATATTTATGATATTTTCTCCCTTCATTTGAGCAAAATCAAAAATAAATTTTGGTGTACACACCTAAAAGTAATTTCGGTGCCTTAAAAATGGACTTCTTGTTATCGATGCTAATGTACAGATAACCACACTAGTGCGTTGTATATACTACGCACCGGTGCTGTGTTATAGACGGATGCACTAGTGCGGTGATATTAAGTGACACACCGGTGATGAATAACCTCAAATAAAAAAAGCGCAACTCAATTTTCTTTAATTGAAAAAAAGCAATAAATTGAAAAATGGGTGGCAACATATTTTCAAAAATATAATTTTATAAAACAATTCTTTAAATACTAAATTTTTTTCATTATTTCACTATTTTTACAAAAAATTTCAGTCAGAGATTTGTAGGAGACATACCTGGAGCAAGAGAGCACTGTGGAGCAGTGAAATACGTTCAAATAGAAGTATTCAGACAATCAGAATTCCAAACCTTTGGTGATTCAAACCTTATAGCATAGAATTTCAAACGATCTCGTGATTAAATTTTTTTTTTTTTCTACTTTTTCTGCAGTTTTTTTTTTACGCAGTAAGAAAAAATTTCAATTTGTTTTTCATTTTAAGAAAAAAAAAAAATCGTCCTTTTTTACCCTAAACCCTTTATTCTTTTTGTTTCTGCCCTTTCTTCTCCCTGTTTCTGTGATTTCAGAATTAGGGCTTTTTATTTTAGATTTATAAGGTTTGTATTGCTATATATAGGCCTATGACATCCAACCCACGGGACGACTTGCATAGTCGAATCCCAATCCATGTCGGCCCTTGCGTGAATTTTTGAAAAAAAGAACTTTTTTTTTTTTATCGGTGCGCTCCACGTAACTTAGCACACCGATGCGCTGGATTATCCTAGTGCGCTGTGAAATTACTGTGATAAAAAATTTGATTTTTTTTTTTTTAAAAATCAGTGCGCCATATGTAAAATAGGGCACCAGTGCGCTTTTTCATTATGGCACACCGCGCATGTGATGTTTCGCAATTTTTTATTTATTTATTGTGTTAATCGATGCACCATGTAACATATAATGCACCGCACCGGGTCTCCTAGTTGACATAGAGCACTGTATGGTGGTCGCTTGTTTGCACGGGAAATTTATGCTACAAAAACTAACACTGGATGATTTTTATTATTTTTTCTTTGTTAATCGGTGTGGTGGTTAACATGTAACACACCAGTGCTCCTTGTTGACATAGAGCATCGTACGGTCTATTATACTATTTTGGCAGTGCGTTTATAAGACCCCCACGCACTGACTTCGGTGCGTACACCATGAATGATGCACCTGTTTCTTGAGATTTTTTTTTTTACCTGAAAAGTTGACAATTTTTTTATAAAATATATTAATGAATGATATGGTACAAGTTTCATATTGATAAATAAATGGCTGACATGAGATCAAGTAACAAAAATAATGATAACACATCAAGAAAAGAAAAAAAGGCAAGTTCTTTGTAAATTCTTTACAAAAATATTATTTTTGAACTATATGTATGTTTAACTAATATGTATTTTTTACTGTGTATCATGCAAAGCCACAAAATGACAAATCTCAATAAGAGTATTTATGATCTAGGACTGAAGAGCGTAAAACATTGATGGAAAAATTGAAAAATGATGAATCAGGTGAATGAAAAAATACTATCGATCCAGTATGAGTTTCTTTTTTTAATTTTCATTAATAATATACTTAAGATTATTAGATAACATGTGTCAAAAAATCTATTAATTCACATCTGTTTAATGTTCTACGGGGACCAAAAACTCAGAAAATGAATGTTGTTCTAAGAAAAGAAAAAAATAGAAGATGCAAATGAAAATGAATTGCTTTTTAGCTCATCTGGAGTGGTGTTGGAGGTTAACGAAAGGGAGAAAAAATTTTACAAAAGTTTGAGGGATCTAATGGAACAAATGTATAGATGTTTTTTCCATTTACAATACAAAAATCAATCTAATGATTCCAAGAACCAAATTTTATCTAAACTACAGGAAGAGTTTCCAGAGAATTGTTCAATGAGACATGTCAGACTTTTAATAGCAAAAACGCATAAAAAAAAAGGAATGAAAAAGTAATATTCCTTTAAATGTTTGTCTAGAATTATTTATAAATATCACTTTTGTTATATTTACTTTTCATATATCAATATAAAAATTAAATAGTTTATTATCATGTTACATTTTCAGGAAGATTATGAAAATCTCAAAAGATGAACTAGCTAATATTAGAAATATGCCAGTAGGAATGTCCAAAAAGGTATACAAGGAGATTGTCAAAGAAATGGACAAAATTGCATCGCAAGAGGAGGCATCTCAACAATAAAGTGCTTCAAATGTAATATGTAATCATTGAATTTTCAATATTAGGTACAATAATTAAATAATTTAGCATTAAATATTAATTTTCAAATATTTTCTTGTAGTAAAAAGAAAAGAAAATGGAACCCATTCAGCACATAAAACAGGACGACAACGAAGAAAAGTGTTGATATATAAGTTTGTGAGTAATTGTTACTTCCTTATAACAACTTAACTAGATTTCATTTTTGTATTTTTTAAGTTGTTTTACAAAAATCATCATTGAATGTTTTCAAACAGGTGCTAACATACAAAGAAGAACCATCAGACGAATTGATTGAGATTGGGTTAAATATGTGTTGTGAGTATATGTTGGCATATCAAAAATTAATTGTGGAATTTGTAAGCATCTATCGATCTTGTTTTACTTAGCTCAATCTATAATTAATAGAACAAAAAAATATTTTATATTAAATATATGATTTGTTATGGGGTATAAAACTTGTAGGAAATAAAGTATGGAACTGTGCCAATCGATGAAATCCTGAAAGATGGCATACTACATGGTTTTGAAAGAATGTGTATAGTTCATGAGTCAATTGTTGCTATGGTACGACATTTCTTTTTTATTTACATTGATGTATATTATTTAATATTGCAATTTTCATTATTCTCATCAATGTATATACACTCATTACAGTTTATTTTATGTTTGTAGATGGAAGGTGAAGAAGAAGAAAACAATCAACACTGTGAACAAAACATTCCTGAAAATAACCCAAGTCATGGAAGTAGCTCTAGCAATGACAACAGTTCAAGCAAAGAATGCTGATCACTATGTTTGGATATCAAAGCAAGGCGTTGTATTTTTTGAAATATTTGTTTGTGAAATCAGAATTTTTGTTTAATGTAATGGACATAGTGTCCCAATTGAAAGACAAAGGGATACCAATAACTGTCCCATTTTGTATGAAAAATACTGTCTTATATATATATATATATAATATATATATAATAATAATAAAATATATGTTTTAATTTATTCTATTATGTTCTCTGTTGATCATGTCAGCATTCTGTTAAATTCTGACAAACAATCCCCTTTCAACCCCCTTTGTTTGGCCTAAAAAAATCTTTTTTCCGCCTATCGCTCCCCTTTTCTAAATTCAAAATGGCATTAAAAAGGGAAAAAACCCACACTTGAAATATATATGGTCTGGCACCTTTCGGCCCTAGCCCCTTAGTCTTTTTCTCCACGTAACCTGGGTGTTAGACCAAGCCGCAGCCCGAAAGGCGCTTATCAAATGAATATCAGGCGCGTTCATAACCGGCGATCTGTATAGATCGGACGATGTTCGTTCATCTCTACCGCGCCCGTAGCCTACCTGCCTACCGTTTGATCAAACCATAAAATCAACGGCCCGGATTCTATTTGTCCCGGTGGTCCCCGCCCCGCGTCCACTGTTCAAAACTGCCCGGTATCTATCGCACCGCCTTTTGTAGGTGGGCAATATTTCTCAATTCGGAGCAATTCCATACATCGCGCGACACGTGGCTCCGTCACTATTCTAAAACCGCTACATCATCGTGCGTTATCGTTCGACTGAGGATACAGAGCGATATGCATTATAGCCATCCGATCTGGGGGTCTCCATCCAACGGTCATCGCACTACAGAGATGCACGGGTGTTAATCCAAGTGTACAATGACCCTGGCCCACTGCCCATCGCCTCCGATGCATTCACGGCCGTCGATATCCTCCTGAGATCGGACGGTCCAGATTTGATCGCCCCCGCCTTAACCTGGTCTTCCTCCACGTCACCGTCCCACGTGTTTATCCCATTTTTCCTCTGCCATTTATATATTCCATTCATATGTCATATTTTAATTTTTTACGTTACAACTTTGGTCAGTCCATCCACCATTGTTCCACTGCATTTTTCATCGTCACCCCACATACTTCTGCCATTTCATCATGCCGCGTTGCTACACAGTCATCCCCACTGCATCGTCGTCCCCATGCATTTGTTTTCTTGACGAGTTTGCGGGTTTTGCAGGTTTACAGCGGCAGAAAACTATCATGATTCACATTCTCTATTACTGTGATAGAGAGCACGTCAAAAGACCATTTTCACAGCTGAATTATGAAGAAAGGCCTGGGAAGGTATGCCGACAAGACTTCCATTAAAGTAACAGAGTTAAAATCTGTCAAACCCTCCGGAGTCATTCAACGCACATATTTTGCAATCGGAGACATTAATGTTGCGGCAAAGAGTATCAGTGAAAGATCGAGGAATTCAACGTTCAACATTGAAGATATTAAACCATAATTCAGGGTTTAGAAAGCAGAGGGTACCATTCACAAAAAACGATACCCTCAAGGTTTTATTTCAGCAGAATTTTCTCTCCAGGGAAGGACAGACTACCCATGAGGTTTTTATCTCTCTACCATGTTCCTGAAGAGACTTCTTCCCAGTGAATTTATTTCATAAAGAAGACCATAGGGTACACACAACACTACAGAGTCATCCAGCAGTATGGGCGTGCACGTTTCATCCATCCCGTCCTTATGAAGAAAATTAAAGGATCATCACCTACCACTTTTATTAGTTTTCTTTTCTCCTATAAAGCTACCAAAGGACAAATTATTGAGGGTTCCAGATTTTATCAGAAAAGTATGAAGTGAAAGAATTTTTGTATACATTTTGTAGAACCCTTGTATGAAGGCTCAGAGCCCATAGGGTTTCAGTGAGGAGGAGTTCCATCTGTTAAAGAGGATTTTGGTCTTTGGTATTTCACAGTTTGTAACTTTCTCTTATGTGTTATTTAAATAGATCATTTCATTTCATCCATCTTTCCTGTATCATGTTTTGGAATGCGAGTGGCTCACTGATTTTTGGTAGGGATTTATCCTAGTTGATACCCATACTCGGATTAGTCAAGTGCTTTAAATATGGCCCATGCATGATATTCTGTTCCACTATCCATCTAAACCGTATTTCTGCTATATTAGTTGCTTTGGGAGGGTGTTTTTAAAACGTTGTTGTCATGTATGGATTCTTAGATTGGTAAGCCCATGCATGGTGGTATTGTGTATCTGGATATCAGCTCAATGTTAACTAATATCTTCTCAATATTTCATTCACTACATACACCTTCTGATAAATTATTTCTGTGAGGTATTTCTGAATCGACCCTCTTTGCAGTAAGCTATCTCTGAATTGTTTGTTGCTTTGATATTGGAGTTTTTCATGTTGTCTCTGCAGTGTTCCTATCTCTGTATCAGTTTCTGAAGGTCTTGGTCCCATTCAGATTAATATTCCTTGTTTTACAAGAGATAGCATGAGAGCTCTTTATTAATAACTTCCTCTGTTATACCATATGCTCCTTGCTATATAAGATGTCCTAGGCACTGGTCTATCACAACTTTAGGTTGTCTCTAGGAGCGACAACATCTTTTTGGCACCGTTACCGGGGAAAGAAGTTGAGAAAATTTAAATCCCTGGGCCTCGAAAAAACCTAATTCACTCTTCAAGTAGGTGAGTATGGAGAGTTGAGAGTTGTAGATCCCTCACCTTGGCGACTCCACATTGGTTTTTCTTTAGATAAATTTATTTGCAGTCCTGGCTCCTCATAAGCCACACCTGAGGTTAGATACGTCTCAGCCAAAGACACCTTCAGTGTCTGACCCTGAAAAGATCATACATACAAGAAATTGGAGGGAAATAAAATCAGTCCACTCTGAAATCCCTGAATTGTCTATAGAAGACTTTCCATCCTCTTCTTCTCAAGAAGCTCAAGTGCCAGATCCCGACTCCACTGTGGGAGATACCGATTATTACTATTCAGATAGTCCACCTCGAGGAGGCGTCAGAAATAAAGATAATTTTCACCCTACTCCTGAGGTTGAAGAGGTCAAAGAAGTTACTGAAGTATCTGCTGTTAACAGACCATTATTCTCCTGAACACCTCAAGTTGCTGTTCATTATATTCCTATTGTTATCCATACTCCACTTCCACCTCCTCCTCCTGCTCTTACTCATCAAACTATTGCACTACCTCCACCCCCTCCAATGGAAAATGTTCCAGGATTCTTGCTAAATAAATATGCTCCTTTGGCATTACCCCAAGTGTTAAATGATATGCCCCAAGATTATTTGAAGATTTTACCCCGATTCAATGGGGAAAATGAGATTGATGCTAAAAAACATCTTGAGGTCTTTTGTGCTTTTGCAGAGAATTTTAATGTGGAACATTTAGATGTGGTCTTAAGGCTTTTTTTCCAATCTCTTGATGGTGAAGCTCGAAAATGGTTCAAGACATTGGCAAGTCGTTCTATTACCACTTGGGAAATAATGGAAGATACTTTTCTCAGAAAATGGGGAGAGAAGAAAGACCATTGACATTGTCTTACTGAGTTCAATACACTCAAGAAAAGACATAATGAAGGGGTGTCAGAATTTATCAAGAGATTTAATAAATTGTATTTGAGTCTTCCTGCTGATATGAAACCTCATCAAACTACTGCTAGAGTTGTTTTTGTAGCAGATTTTGATTCAAAATTTGGTTTCTCTCTCAGAGAAATAAAGCCTGCTACGCTGGATGATGCTCAGTCAGATGCACTAGAGTTAGAAGAAAACTTTTCCTCCACTGGTAAATCAAAAGGAAGATCTGAACAAGATACTATAAGAAGGGGCAAAGAGGAGGTATATACCTCCTACCAAGACAGAGACTCAGCTAATGACAGAATGGAAGAAATGAGAAAATTGATTAAGAAAAAGTTCAAGCTTGAATTGGAGGCCAAGAACTCAGCCTTCAAGAATTTCCACAATGCTCCAAACAGAGGTTACAATCCTCAGTATAGGAAACCACCCCTGCAAATATTGCCAAGGGAAGCAAAGGAGCAACAGGATCAGGTACCACACCCATTGTACCTGGAAGGTCTAGTATATGATTCTACTGAAGACACTGCCTATGGACTGGAGGATGCAAATCTTGCCTTTTCAAATAGTGATGGAGAAGAATTCCCTTTGCAAGGAATGATGGAGCTGAGTGCTCATTGCAAGAAGAATAAAATACCAGAGACATAGAAGAAGCATAAATTGATGATTATTGTAAAAAATTTTCTAATTTCATGCAAGCACAGTTCAATAGAAGATATGATCTCAGATCTTTTAGGAAGAGGACTCGTACTCAAGATCAAGAAGGGGAGTTACCCCAAAAGGAAGCACCTGCTCAGAAGGAGTCTAAAATGCAGAAAGTCACAGACAAAGGTAAGGGCCCTCTAAACAAACCTTTGTAGTCTAATGATCAAACTCCTTCCTCTTCAAAGGTAGTCATTCCCCCTAATACCAAATATGTGTCAAAAGAGGTTGTAATAGAGAAGTCTTCTCCTATTTTCAGTCTGCAAAAGGAACTTGAGGAAGTAAAAATCCTAGTCCCCTTGACTGAACTATTAAAGCAGCCTGCATATCAATCTCAAGTCACCTCTTTTATGATCCCTTCAGAAACTGCACTCACTCCAGATAGTCTCAACCTACAAGAAGAAATACCCATGGCTGTCTTTGGTCCACATGTTGAGGAATTAGATGCTTCTACTCCTCCCTTCTATGTGGCTCTAGTGATTCATGACCTGCTATTACATAACTGTATGTTAGATTCTGGAGCTTCCCATAATCTGTTGCCTTTGTGAGTCATGGAACAACTAGGACTACAAATTACCCATCCGTACAAAGACCTCTATTCATTTGACTCCAAAAGAGTTAAATTCTTAGGGATGATCAAAGATTTGGTGGTCAATTTGGTCCAAGTCCCAACAAAAAGTGTGGTAATGGACACTGTGGTGGCAGACATCCCAGCTCGCTTTGGCATGTTACTGTCAAGGTCCTGGGGAACAAAAATTGGTGGGTCAATTAAGTTGGATTTAACATATGCCACCATCCTAGTTTTTGTTGGCCAAGAGAGGAGGCTGTATAGGGAGACTAGATTTGTCAAGATGGTGACTAAGGCTGAAAACCCTGTTAATTCACCAGTCTACAACAAATAAGGATATTTATCATGCTTGATGATGGAAGAAGATCAAGATTATGCTCAAGAACCATCCTTCTGTCAGATCAAGACTGAACAACCCTCAGGGAGCCATGAAGCAGGAATCTGGACACTTCATTTTGATGGAGCAAATTCAAAAGAAGGTAATGTAGCTGGAATATTATTGATTTCTCCTATAGGAAAATTGGTTCCATTGTCTTTCAAGCTAGAATATGAAGCTAAAAATAATGTGGCTGAATATGAAGCACTTCTGTTAGGATTACAGACAGCCAGGAACATGAACATACAAAGTTTAAAAGTTCCGGGAGATTTAGAACTGGTGGTAAGGCAAGTCAGGAACCAGTGTCAAACCAAACATCCTCGGCTAAGGGCTTATAGGAATGAAGTTTGGGAAATGGTGGAGAATATTTTCTTGGCATTTAATATCCAGTTTATTCCCCGAGAACAGAACAGGATGGCTGATTCCCTTGCTATGGCTGCTAGTACATTTCGACCACCGCAGAACCCTCTTTTAAGATATGAAGTTGAGGTGCGTTATCGACCGTCAATCCCAGATAACATAAAACACTGGAAGGTATTTGAAGATGAAGAACAGATGAAGAGATTCCTGGAAACAGTAGGAGAATTCTCCAATATGGAGATTGATGCTGATCAAGAGGGAGAGATTGAAGATACTTCAGAAAGAAATTGGGAGGAGAAAATGGCAGGTAATAAAGTGTTTCAATTGAAGGGAAACATTATACCTAGAGGGCTGGTGCCTCTAGAAATATTATTTGATAAAAATTATGTCCCACTGCAGCCAGAAAAAGTGGTAGAAGAAAATCAGGTAGAAGCCTTGAATCTTGGTACTGAAGCTGACCCCAAAATTGTAAAATTGTCCAAGAAGATCCCAGGAGAATATAAAAAGTTATATCATAAATTATTTCAGTCTTACAAAGATGTGTTTTCATGGTCCTATACGGATTTGAAAACTTTTGACATCAATATAATGTAGCACAAAATTCCACTAAAGGGAGATGCAAAGCCTCATAAGCAGAAGCTCAGACAAATAATCTCCCTGCTGCTCCCTTATATTGAGAAGGAAATTAAGAAGTTGCTAAAGGCCAAAATAATTGAACCATTGAGGTACTCCGAATGGGTGGAAAAACTGGTCCCTGTCCAAAAGAAGAATGGGGAAATAAGGCTCTATGTGGATTTCAAAAATTTAAACAGAGCATCCCTAAAGGATAGTTATCCACTGCCTAAGATGGATCACATCTTGCAGAGGGTGGTTGGAGCTTCTAGAATTTCAATGATGGATGGATTCTCTGGTTATAATCAGGTGGTTGTACTTCCAGAAGATCAAAATGAGATTGCTTTCACCACACCATGGGGTACATTTATGTATGCCAGGATGCCTTTTGGATTGGTTAATGCAGGGGCCACTTTTCAGAGGGCGATGGACATTGCTTTTGTTGGGGAGCAAGATAAATTTCTGGTAGTCTACCTTGATGATATCACTTTATTTTCAAAGAATGATACTGAGCATATTGAACATCTGCATAGAACCTTTGTGAAAATAGATCCTAAGAGGGTAGAGGTTATAAATGGTATTGCTCTCCCTAGGAATAAGAAGGAAATACAGGTGTTCCTAGGACGTATCAATTTCCTGAGAAGGTTTATTCCTAACTATGCTGAAATAGTTAGACATATAACTGACATGCTGAAGAAAGATAATGAAGTAAAATGGTCCCAGGAATCACGAGAGGCATTTACCAGAATAAAAAATGCTTTTGCAGAAGCCCTAGTGCTAGCTGGACTAGACTATGATAAACCTTTTATGATCTTTTATTTTGCATCACCTCATACAATAGCAGGAGTTTTATTGCAGAAAAATGAGGAAGGGTACGAGCAGCCCATTGCCTTCTTCATTTAGGTGCTCCGTGATGCAGAACTAAAATATAACATATTGGAAAAGCAAGTATACACCCTAGTAAAATCCCTCAAAGCATTCTGCATGTATGTCTTGCAGTCCCATATCACTGCATTTGTGCCTATAGCTGCTGTAAAAGATATTCTTATTCAGGGGGATAGTGAAGGAAAAAGGGGGAAATGGATTGCCAAGATACAGGAGTATGAATTAGACATCCGCCCTACTAGGCTTATCAAAGGACAAGGGCTTGCCAAACTCTTATCTGAATCAAACTATCAAGCTTTGGGTATAAAATTGTCCACAATAGCAAATGAGGAATCTGAAGAGAAAGAAGAGCGATAGGGAATTGGGGTGGCTACTCCGAGAACACATATAAAGTACCTCACCAGTCAGTCGTATAAAGAGATAGTAGAATATCTCCTCACACTCAGCTGCCCCCCAAGCTGTGATAAAGTTAAATACAGAACGCTGAGATTTAAATCACAGAAGTATATAGTCACCAATGGCCGATTATATTGGCGTGATCCCTCAGGCATCCTACTCCTGTGCCTCACAGAGGATGAGGTAGAGAGCATAATAGCTGAATTTCATGAAGGAATCTGTGGGGGTCACTACAGCTGGAGGGCCACTGCTCACAAGATCCTGAAGGCTGGGTTTTACTGGCCCAAACTATTTGGAGATGTTTTTGCCAGGGTTAGAGCTTGTGAGAAATGTCAGAAATTTGCTGAAAGACAAAAGCTGGCATCCATACCCATGATTCCCGTTCACGTGGATGAACCATTCAAGAAATGGGGAATTGATTTTATAGGTGAAATACATCCTCCATTGAGTGGTCAGCATAAGTGGATATTAACTGCCACAGATTATTTCACAAAGTGGGTGGAAGCCATACCTGCGAGGAATGCAACAGATACTGTGATAATAAAGTTCATGGAAGAAAACATCATATCCAGGTTTGGCTACCCTGCCAGGATAGTGACTGATAATGCCCAGGCCTTCAAGTCTGCAAAATTTGTGAGCTTATGTCAGCAGTATAGCATCACACTAAGTCACTCTATAGCCTATTATCCATAGGGAAATGGCTTGGCAGAGTCTTCCAACAAGACCTTGGTAAGAGCACTGAAAACGACTATAAATGAAAATCAGAAAAATTGGGATTCCCAATTAAAATTTTCTCTGTGGGCCAATAGAATTACCAGCAAGAGGGCAACTGGGAAATCTCCATATGAATTAGTATATGGGAGGGAAGCAGTTTTCCCTATAAAATTAGCCCTACCAGTAGCCCGATTCATGCAAGAAATTCAAGAAGAGCCCGATGATATGATCAGGAGAATAAATCAGCTGGTGGAATTGGAAGAAGCACGCAATCAGGTGAATCAAAGGCTAACAGAGTATTAGGAGAAGATGAAGTACCTTTTTTATCAGCATGCTAAAGACAGGAATCTGCAGATTAGTGATTTAGTACTCAGGTGGGATATCCGGAGGGTTGAAAAAGGAAAACATGGTAAATTCGACCCACTTTTGTTCGGTCCTTTCAAAATTGTGGAACAGGGGGGCAATAACACTTTTAGGTTGGAGAATTTATAGGGAGATTTGCTTGATGCCCCTGTGAATGGTCAGTTCCTTAAGCCCTACTTCCAATTCTGATGCAGGTAAGGACAACCTGGCGTATTATACTTTATATTAGTTTTATGTTTCATATTTATTTGAATAATGTGGGTGTCATGATGAATCACGAAAATAAAAATGGAAGTGCTGAAGAGCAGATTCCGCATAGAAGATTTACCTGTGGTCTGCGAAGTTCTTGACACGCCTAGGATGAACGTGTCGTCCCCAGGTGGAGCCAATGTTGATCATGTCAGCATTTTTTTAAATTCCGTTAAATTCTGACAAACAATCCCCTTTCAACCCCCTCTGTTTGGCCTAAAAAAATCATTTTTCTGCCTATCGTTCCCCTTTTCTAAACTCAAAATGGCATTAAAAAGGGAAAAAACCCACACTTGAAAATATATATGGTCTGGCACCTTTCGGCCCTATCCCCTCAGTCTTTTTCTACACGTAACCTGGGTGTTAGACCAAGCCGCAGCCCAAAAGGCGCTTATCAAATGAATATTGGGTGTGTTCATAACCGTCGATCTGTACAGATCAGATGATAATTCATTCATCTCTGTCACGCCCGTAGCCTACCTGCCTATCATCTGATCAAACCATAAAATCAACGGCCCGGAGTCTATCTATCCCGGTGGTCCCCGCCCCGCGTCCACTGTTCAAAACTGCTCGGTATCTATCGCACCGCCTTTCGTGGGCGGGCGATATTTCTCAATTCAGAGTAATTCCATACATCGCGCGACACATGGCTCCGTCACTATTCCAAAATCGCTACCTCATCGCGCGTTATCGTTCGATTGAGGATACAGAGCGATATGCATTATAGCCGTCCGATCTGGGGGTCTCCATCCAACGGTCATCGCACTACGGAGATGCACGGGTGTTAATCCAAGTGTATAGTGCCCCTGGCCCACTGCCCATCGTCTCCGATGCATTCATGGCCGTCGATCTCCTCCTGAGATCGGACAGTCTAAATTTGATCGCCCCTGCCTTAACCCGGTCTTCCTCCACGTCACCGTCCCACGTGTTTGTCGCATTTTTCCTCCGCCATTTATATATTCCATTCATATGTCATATTTTAATGTTTTACGTTATAACTTTGGCCAGTCCATCCACCATTGTTCCACTGCATTTTTCATCGCCACCCCACATACTTCCACCATTTCATCATGCCGCATTGCTACACAGTCATCCCCACTGCATTGTCGTCCCCATGCATTTGTTTTCTTGACGAGTTTACGGGTTTTGCAGGTTTACAATGCGAAAAACTATCGTGATTCACAGTCTCTATTACTGTGATAGAGAGCACGTCAAAAGACCATTTTCACAGCTGAATTATGAAGAAAGGCCTGGGAAGGTATGCCGACAAGACTTCCATTAAAGTAACAGAGTTAAAATCTGTCAAACCCTCCGGAGTCATTCAACGCACAAATTTTGCAATCAGAGACATTAATGTTGTGGCAAAGAGTATCAGTGAAATATCGAGGAATTCAACGTTCAGCATTGAAGATCTTACACCATAATTCAGGGTTTAGAAAGCAGAGGGTACCATTCACAAAAAACGATACCCTCAAGGTTTTATTTCAGCAGAATTTTCTCTCCAGGGAAGGACAGATTGGCCATGAGGTTTTTATCTCTCTACCGTGTTCCTGAAGAGACTTCTGCCCAGTGCATTTATTTCAGAAAGAAGACCACAGGGTACACACAGCACTACAGAGTCATCCAGCAGTATGGGCGTGCATGTTTCAGCCATCCCGTCCTTATGAAGCAAATTAAATGATCATCACCTACCACTTTTACTAGTTTTCTTTTCTCCTATAAAGTTGCCAAAGAAAAAATTATTGAGGATTCCAGATTTTATCAGAAAATTATGCAGTGAAAGGATTTTTGTATACATTTTGTAGAACTCTTGTATGAAGGCTCAGAGCCCATAGGGTTTCAGTGAGGAGGAGTTCCATTTGTTAAAGAGGATTCCGGTCTTTGGTATTTCACAGTTTGTAACTTTCTCTTATGTGTTATTTAAATAGATCATTTCATTTCATCCATCTTTCTTGTATCATGTTTTGGAATGCGAGTGGCTCATTGATTTTTGGTATGGATTTATCCTAGTTGATACCCATACTCGGATTAGTCAAGCACTTTAAATATGGCTCATGCATGATATTCTGTTCCACTATCCATCTAAACCGTATTTATGCTATATTAGTTGCTTTGGGAGGGTGTTTTTAAAATGCTATTGTCATGTATGGATTCTTAGATTGGTAAGCCCATGCATGGTGGTATTGTGTATCTGGATATCAGCTCAATGTTAACTAATATCTTCTTAATATTTCATTCACTACATACACCTTCTGATAACTTATTTTTGTGAGGTATTTATGAATCGGCCCTCTTTGCAGTAAGATGTCTCTGATTTGTCTGTTGCTTTTATATTGGAGTTTTGCATGTTGTCTCTGCAGTATTCCTATCTCTGTATCAGTTTTTGAAGGTCTTGGTCCCATTCAGATAAATATTCCTTGTTTTACAAGAGATAGCATGAGAGCTCTTTATTAATAACTTCCTCTGTTATACCATATGCTCCTTGCTATATAAGATGTCCTAGGCACTGGTCTATCACAACTCTAGTTTGTCTCTAGGAGCAAAAACATTCTCCATTGTCGCTGTGAAATGTAACACTAGTGATTAAATTTATGGATGATTAAATATTATAATGAAGAGATGTGAAATTTGATGATATGATATAACAAATTAATCCAAACATCACATTCAAATGCACTAATAAAAATTTAGATTCCATATGAATCTTGTTATAAGATTATATATGTGTCTTATTTTTGATGAATAATGAATTAAAAATCACATCATTATGATATGATATAACAAATTAATCCAAAAAATCACATTAAAATGCATTAATAAAAATTTTATTAATATGAATCTTTATTATAAGATGTATGAGCTTTTGATGAATAATGAATTAAAAAAATCTTAATAATTACTATCCATATAATTGATATTTTTATAAAAATAAAAAATGAACAGGTGTGTTATCGACTCTACGTATGCCTGATGCATTTTTTTATGATACTGCTTATGAGACCTATGAGCACACTTTAAAACACCAAATTATAATTATAAATCTTGGTGCATTTGTGCGATACTGCGCACCACTGCGTTTATGTGAGACTACACGCAGATACGTTTATCTGAGACTACATACCGGTGCATTTGTAAAACCTATGAGCACCGAACAAATACCAATACCAATTATAAATCTCGGTGCGTTTGTGCGATACTGCACACCGGTGCGTTTATGTGAGACTATGCACCGATGGATTTGTACAACCTATGGGCACCACATAAATACCAGTATGGATTGGAAAAATCAATGCATTTTTCTGATACTACGCATCGATGTGTTTCTATAAGTCTAGGTACTGGTGCGTTGAGACGAAATATGGGCACCGCACAAATCCCAAGACTAATTAGAATGGCCCCATGCAAGTGTTCCTCCAAACATCAGGCCTTATATATATCCTTATTCTCAAAAGAGTGAGATTGAACGTATGGTTGCAGAAATGATAGAGGTCGGTATAATTCAACCTAGTCAAAGTTCTTTCTCTGCTCCAGAAGTATTGGTGCACAGGAAGGATGGATCATGGTGTATGTGTCCGGATTATAGGGAGTTAAACACGCTCACTATTAAAGATAATTTTCCCAGCCCTATCATTGATGAATTATTGGATGAATTGCATGGAGAAATTTACTTCACCAAGATGGATATTCATTCTGGATATCATAAAATTAGAATGAAGAGTGAAGACATTTCGAAAACAACATTCATAACTCATGAGGGTCATTATGAATTTTTGGTCATGCCTTTCGGCCTTACTAATGCACCTTCTAGATTTCAAGGTTTGATGAATTCCATTTTCAAACCCTTCCTTAGAAAATTTGTATCAATATTTTTTGATGATATACTAATCTAAAAAAAGTCTTGGAAGGATCATGTTCAACATCTTGACAGGGTGCTCAAAGACTCCAGAAGTAACTAAGGCCTTTGAACATATTAAAGAGGCAATGTGCCAAGAACCAGTCTTAGCTACTCCAGACTTCACAAAATTTTTTATTGTGGAATGTGATGCCTCAATAAATGGAATTGTTGGGGTTTTAATGTAAGAAGGAATACCCATTTCTTTTGAAATTCATCCAATCAAAAGAAATTATTTACAGAAACCTATTTATGAGACAGAAATGTTGGCAATACTAGATGCACTAAAACAATGGCGACCTTACCTAATGGGAAGACACTTCAAGGTAAAAATAGATCATGATAGTATTAAATAATTTTTGGAACAAATATTATTTTAATAAGAGTAGAAAAAATGGTTCACAAAGATGTTGCGTTATGACTTTTAAATAATCTACAAAAAAGGGAAGAAAAATGTTGTTGCTGATGCACTCTCAAGAAAGGATGAGGATGTGGAAGCATTTCTTTGTGCCATTTCTATTATCCAACCTGAGTGGATAACCGAAGCAACGGATGAATGGAAGAGTGATGAAGAGGTATGAACACTCTTTAAAAATTTGCAGCAAGATCCTAGTACATCTGAAACATTTGGCTGGAAAAATGATTCATTATGGTACAAATATTGGTTATATATTTGTAAGAATTCCCAACTCAAACAAAATATTCTTTTGGAATTGCACACCTCTCCCTTAGGAGGGCACTCAGGATTTAAAAAAAATTACCATAGGGTCAAGAAGGAATTTTTTTGGGGTGGCCTTAAATATGATATTCAACAGTTTGTGGTAGAATGTTTGGTTTGCCAACAAAATAAAGTTGAGATAGTTAAGACCCCAGGTCTGTTAGAACCTTTATCCATTCCAAGTCAACGTTGGGAGGAGGTTTCAATGGATTTTATCACAGGTTTACCAAAGTTCGAAGGAAAGACTGTTATCATGGTGGTAGTTGAAAGGATTACCAAGCATGCACACTTTTTTTCATTATCTCATCCATTTAAATCCAGTACAGTTTCTAGTGCATTTACGGAAACAATTCAAAAGCTATATGGAAACCCAAAGATCATTGTAAGTGACGGAGATCACATTTTTGCAGTAAATTTTTGGAACAAATTATTTTCTTGTTTGGGTACTTAATTAGCTCATAGCTCATCATATCATTCTCAATTTGATGGTAAAACTGAGATAGTGAACAAATGTTTCGAAGGATATATTCGTTGCATTGTATATGATAAAAAAACACAATGGGTCAAGTGGTTGCCTCTGGTTGAATGGTGGTATAACAATTCCTTCCATACTCTAGCAAAAAATACCCCATTTATGGCACTTTATGGATATCATCCATCGTCTATCACATCATCTTTAAGAAAAAATTCTAAGGTTCAAGCAATGGAAGATGACATCAAGCATCAACAAAAATTTATCCAACTCTTAAAGGATAACCTCAATTTGGCGCAAAATCGAATGAAACAAAAGGTAGATCAACATCGCAACAAAAGAAGTTTTGATGTAGGCGACTGGGTATTTTTATAGCTACAACCATACAAACAAATGTCCCTCATGCAAGCTAAGAAGGATAATAAATTATCACCAAAGTATTATGGTCCTTACAAGGTGTTGCAAAATATTGGTACTATGGCATACAAATTGGAGCTTCCTGCATCTTCTCAAGTGCACCCAGTTTTTCATGTTTCATGCTTAAAGAAGGTTATAGGTGACATCTCCCAGTTCAAACAATATTTCCAAAACTTGACGAAGAAGGAAAAATCAAACTAGAACCTGAAGCAGTCATAGAAATAAGAACTCGACAACAATGAAATCAATCAATTCTAGAGTATCTCATCAAGTGGAAAAACTTACCCGCTGAATAATCGACATGGGAGGATGAGAATTTTATACAGAAGCAGCCAAAACTACTCAAGCATCAAGGACAACACTTTTTTGGAGAAGAGGGGCATGCTAGGTCCCTATAATACTAGTGTATCCCATTATTGTTATTGTTAGTATAGCCCCCTTCTTTTTATTGTTGTGCCCATGTAGTCCCCATATTGTTATTATTTTTCCCCATAGAAGCCCACTATTTTTATTGTTGTGCCCTTACATTGTTATTGTTGTGTAGGCTAGGATTATATTGTGACCCATTGGACTCCCATATATAGAAAGTAGGGTTTTCCATTTGTATAATCCGATAATTGTTCATTTATGTAATGTAAAGGAGGTTTCCCCCTCGAAGAGGATGATTTATAAGTCCTTGATCTCTCTTTTCTTCCATTTTGTATGAGTTGGTTTCATAAAAATATTACAATGAAAGGGGATTTTATAGTCTTTCTTCAAAATACAAATAAAGTAAAGTGACATAAAATACTGAAGCGGTTTAAACAAACACTCCTTAAAATAAAACAAAGGAAAATAATAAGATTTTTTGTAAGATTATGATCGTGGATCAGATGATTACTTCTCTCACATTCGTTGCTGCAACTACATACATTTGTCATTGATTTTAATTCGGGAGGATGAGCAGGTTGGATGTGTATATTTCCCGTGAAAATTGCATCACTGAGTGATGGAAGGAAGTGAATGGTTTTATTGGAAAGACATTTCAACATAATCCATTGGCTGTGAGGTTTGACCAATAATTGTCAATGGCATTCAAGGTTAATATTGGATAATTTATAAATAATTTCAAATTTTTCTAGGGACAAATCTAGCCATGCCTTTGTTAATACTTTCACATCGGGTAAAGTGCCCTTAGGACATTCTTAGATCAAATTTTCCTATAGAATACTGTCACTGATAGATTCAGTGAGGTTGTTGGAGATATCTCTAGCATTGAAAATGTCCATTTCTTCCTGCTTTAGCTTAATGTCCCAATATCTGAAAACAATTTATTTCTATGATTCTTCTATTTTAGGGAGATCGGATGCTTTCCCTTTAGTGTTATCTTTCCAAAATATATATTTAGAAATTTCCTCTTCTAACTTGTTAGTGCCAGTCAATTTTTCCTATCACCAGTGATCAGATAGGTATCCTCTTTCTAAATTTTTCTGAGTCTTTTTTTAGTATTTCATCGAGTCTTAAAATAAAAATTTGTTCACTGGTTTAGATTGTTAGGTGTTTTATTATTCCACCGTGACTAGGGTTATAAAAAGGTTAGTTTTTATTGCCATCGTGAAAGGTTATAATTTATGAGTTTCTGATGTAATTTTCATAATATTCATTTTTATATGGTCAAATTGTCATTTCAAGATGTTATGGTTAAGTTCATGGTTTCATAGTCTGTAATGTGTCATGATGGAGTCAAATAATAATTAAGGTCATGTCATGATAGGTCATCATGAGTTGAAGAAGTATTTTCTCAAAAGATTTGGTACTAAATCATTTCAAAGCATGTGCAGCAAGTTCTAAAAGTTCAAATGTAAGCTGCTTCAAAGGTTTCTAAAGCCACTCCAAGAAAATTATTAAAGGTGAATTAGTGAGCCAACTCGCTACGTTTTCATCATTACACTACTCTTTCAGTTCATCCACCCTCAAAAAGCTCAAAAAATATTAAATTCACCTCAATCCCTATCAATCAGACTAATTTTCCCACTCATAAGCCCTTATTGCTCCTCAACAACAAATTTTTGGCCAGATCATCATCTTGTGTTTTACTGAAACCATCATTTAATCCCTCTTTCTTGTTGGGTTTTCAAATACAAAAGCTGCACATGAATATTTCAAAGCCAACCACATCTTTCAATTTTCCCTAGGATGCCTTGAAGGTAGTGGAGCTTCTCCCACGCTACCTTTTCAACCTAGAATCTCTACGTTTTTAGCAAAACTTAGTCTCTAAGTTCAAGGGAGAAACCAAGAGTTCAACATCTTCAAAGCAACAATTTTCTAGCTCCTACAACTTCTCAACATGTATTCTCATCAATATTTCGAGTGGTTTCCTCCTAAATGCAAAAAATTGACAAATTCAAAATTTTTCTACGGTTTCATGGCACAATGTTGCTTGTTTTGAATATTTTGATTCAAGGTACAAAACATTTATTCAAAATATGATAGAATCACAGTATTAGAACATTTCATCACCTTTCCCATCCCTTTCAAAACATTTTCCCCACATTTTTCCAAAACCCTTGCTACGTTTTAGACACCAGGCCTGTGTTTTGGCTTTCTCTACCCCTTCCCATCATCCTTTTTTTCCCCTTCCACTTCCATAACCTTTCTGATATCCCTCCACACTCCCTCAAATTTTATCATAAATTTATAACCCATTTTCCCCTTTAATCCCCCCTCCATTCATCCAACGTTGAAGTAAGGGCGAAAAGGTAGTGTGCCCATGCTACCTTTATCGATGGAGGCATTCAAATGAATAAAGGGTTGAATTTTTGGAAAGTCCTGAACTTATATATTTATGGTCTGCACTCAGTTTCCTTCACCAAAAATCAGTTTTACACAAGAATACAAAAAATTGCTTAAAAACTAGCTCTCTGCTCATTTCAACACTCACAAACAAGTTTTGGGAAATGCATGTTTTGATTACTTTGCAGGATGTTTTGTGATCCCAAGCCACTTCAGAGGGATAAAAGATACCCTAATCAACCTACAGTAGTTTTCAAAGGTAAATTTTACCAAAGCATCATCACAAAATCAACTCAAGAAGTCCATGCTACACATATGATGTGCACACACTACCTTTTTCAGCAAAAAGTCATTTTTTGTTATCTTAGGGTGAAATTAAATTTTCAAATGGTGAATGATGATGTAATATGATGTATTAAATGGTTTTAATGTCTAAATAGCTCAAAATTCATTAATTATAATGATGTAAAGTCAAATGTATCTAGTTGGAGAAAAATCAGGGAATGTTTAGAACCTCCCTTGATTTGGGTTTTTGTTAGAGAAAAAGGTGTTTCTAAGTCCTAAATAGGAGAATTAAACCCCTAGAGGTGGGGATTTGTAGTTTTGAGTCTATATATGTCTATTATTTTATACAAATCAGGGTTGGAGTTGGAATCCGTTTGATTTTTCTAGTTGATCAAGGGAACTTGTACTAAGTTTTGGCCAAGCTAATAGAGAGGAGTTGCAACTAAATTTATGGGATACCTGTGATATTGAATGTCTTTCATTGTTTCTTCTTCAGTCACATATGTTTGAATGTATTTTTCATGTCACTTTCATGTCTATATTATGATATTTTACAAGTTATAAATTCAGAATTCATGTTTTCCATGCTTTTTTTTGGGTAATTGATCATATTTCGTTCATTATATTTTGTCTGAGAGAAATACATCTCTTATGATTTTCTTAGCCTTCTTACATTTTCAAAACCATTCCAAAACCATTTCCTTCAAGTGATTGGCATTGTACCTACCTTTCCCCATTGATCCCTGCAACCCTAAATCGTTTTCCCCGATCTAGCTTTCCTTGACCTAATTCCTTTATCCTCTGATTTCCCCAACCAAATCAATTCAAAACCCATGCACTCTATACTTAGCCTAAAACCCTAATTTCTCCATCCCTCTTGGTTGTGACCCTTTTGGAGAGAGCCCTCTCCAGCTTGATAGGGCTAGCTATCAAGTCAAAATCTTGGTTTGTGGTTACCTCTGCTGGGATTCCTTCCTCAGCCTTGTGAATCTGGCGGAGTGATAACATATTGGCGTTGTTTCCAGGGATCGAAAGGAAAAATCTTCCCTAGGAAAGAACGACAAAGATCAGATCTAATTGTTGATGGTGAACAACAGTTGGACACATATGAAGGCTGAACCATTCACCTGGTGACTCCAACTTGATGTAAAAACTCCACTACAAGATTGACCTTTCCAGTAGGAAAATGGAAGAATCTCACACAAAGGTCAGGTATTCAAAATGGAATTTTATTCAAGATGTAATAGGCTTTCTTGTAAATTACTTCTTTTCTTTTCCCGAAATTATCCTGAAATTTTTCCAGAGTTTGTTGTATGAAAAGTATGATCAAATTTTTGATTCTGCCTATTTGAAGAGTGAAAATACTGATTTTCCCTTTGATTTTGATCAAGATTAAGACCTCTTACCTGAAAATTGTGTATATCCTTTTCAAGCTGATGAATCTCAAGAGATCAAGATTGATTCTATAGCTTATGTACATACTCCTACACCTTGTAAAATTCCAGATAGATATAAACCACTCAACATACCTCCTATACTCCATGCTTTCCCTGAAAATTATTACAAATATCTTCCTAGGTGTTGAATCCCCGAAAATCGGATCTACAACAAGGGGGATACCCACCCGGTCCGAACCTTGGTTAGCAGCTCCTTTTCTGTTTGGTGTAGTGGGTCCGACTAGGGATAATGGGACCAGTTTCCCAATATGTGTGTGTGTGTGTTGAGAATAGATATTTCCTTTCTAAAAAGGTTCCTAAGTGAAATGCTTTTATTCTATTTCTAATCTAATCATATGCAAATTGTATTCTAATTTAAACAAAAATATCTAATTCTAAACTAAACCCGGGATAAAATCTTGTTTATGCGATCTAAAATAATTTCAAATAACAACTGATAATAAAGATTATTCAACTGCTATAAGAAAAGAATTCAATAAAGATAAACCACTTCATATAAAAATTTAGATGAAACAGTTGTGGAAAACATATCGCATAATAAGCTATTCATACATTAAGCATAAACAAATAGTCATCACCGTACAAAAGTGCCAAATGATAACTGAAGCATTCAAGCATCAATATATAAATAACTGAACATAAATATCACTTTTAACACAGAAGCAGAAAAATTTAAGAGATAAAAGTACCATTTATAACTGATTCTACTCAGGAGCTAGAAGCAATAATGATTTATATCTTCTAAATCCAACATCTACTAAGAGTACAGAAATGCAACATCAGTAGCAGATATTAGACACAGATATCAATAAATATTGTTCCATTCATTCATCAAAACCTCCTCTGAGGGTGCAGAAGTGCATGTTCTGAGGATAAGTTTTTGACAAATTTCAGGACCCTTCTCTAAATGCATGAGAAGGGTTTAAATACTACTAGCTAAATCTAATTATAGTTTATTACAAAAAATTAGGATTCGGTTTAAATGACCGTCCTTTTTCTAAGCAAAAATAAAGTAAAACTAACACTAAATCTAAAACTAAAATTAACAACTAACTACTTATGAATTTGGTCTTTGTGTGGTTCCAATTGATGATGTCAATTAGAGTTTAATTTAATGTCAACCCCGGAAGGTAAACTTAGAAGTGCTTATCTAAAATATATAGATCTAGAAAGATTCCTAATTTGTCCAAGATCTTAAAGTTCCCTTACAAGGACATATTCATTAAGATCTCTTCCAACATTAGAACATCTAATAAGAAATTAAAAGCTGAAATGAAATAAACCTAGATCTAATAATTGTCTGAGATCTTATGGTTCTCTTACAAAAACACTTTCAAATAAGATCCTTCCAATATTAGAACATTTAACAAAACTTGAAAGCTGAAATCAAACAAAAACATAAAATAAATTATACCTAAAATAAGCAAATAAGCATGCAAGTGAGGCCATGGGGGCCCTCCATAACTCCACAAGCACACCGCTTCAATGGAGACTCAGATGTAGAAGCAAAATCGAAGTATGAATCTTTATTTCAAATTCTCCATTACAAACCAACTCTAAGATTACAACTCTAAGCTTCTAAGATTACATACTCCAAAATTCTAAGATTACAAAACTTCAAGATTACAAATGGAGGAGATTGTACTCCTATTTATACAATGGGATGAGTAACAAACTCATAATGATCATCCACTAATCTCTCTTTAGTTCCATACATCTCTCAACCATCTAGACACATAACCCCCTTTTGTCCTTGATCTTCTCCATGAGGTTTATCTCTTCAATTTCGAATTTGATCATTCAAGGCCACATAAAGGTGTCTTAGAAGCTTCCATGGTACCTACACATGTCACAAAAACAACCCAATTTCCATATATAAAGTAAAATATATTATTTTATAATATTTAATCAAGAATTTCTCTTAAAAATGCTTAAAAATAAATAATATTTGGAAAATATAAATGAGACCCATTAATTGTGAATAATAGGGAAAATGAAGTGACATGGTGGTGAATAATGGGTGATATAATGGGAGCATAGGTGAAAAATGTATGGTAATGAGTGACATTTTGAAACCCAAACAGTCTTTGAATTTGCAAGCATCCAGCATTGATTTGAGAAGAGGGGGTTGGCCGACTTCAGATTTTAATTGTCCCGAAAAGACGAAGTCAGAAAGTGTTGGCGTGATCTTCTCAGCACAATTAATGATGCAATTAAGAGTACTGCATTGACTGTGTGGTTTTACTAGACAGGTCCAGTAAGAGTCCCAATTTAATTTTGTCAATCCTTGAATTGATTTTGCCTTCTCTTCTGCTTTCTGTTTCCACTTTGTTTGCAATTGTTGTGCTTGTGGTAGGTATCCCGGAATGGTTTCTGAAATTAAATTAACCTTGTGCAAATTCTCATTTACACAATCAGTAATGTTGTTCGCCGCCGTAGCTTCTTCCTCTGCTTCTTTTTCTGCCTCTCTGATCTGTGCATCCCATTTATTGAAGAGCATTTCTTTATGACTGTCATTGATAATTGGTGTTCCTACTCTTTTTCCTTCCTCTGTATTTTTCCATGCCAAATAATTAGTAACTCTTTCATTATTTAAGTCATAATCATGTCGTAATTCTACGACATGATTAGTGATTTTATCACTTTCTTGACAAAAAGAGTTCCACTGTGAAATCTTTTGGCATAATATATCTTGTTGTTGCAGAAGTTGATTATTTAAAGAAATAGACTCTGAGATAAATTCTGTAAGATTGGGGTCTTCTTTATGTGTTTCTTGCATAATCTGTATTTGTTTTTCTTTTTCGGCCAAGCTTTTCTAATACTCGATCTTCATTTGCTAAAACTCTTGCTGTAACTTTTCAAATTTCACCTGTGCTTCACTGTTGGCATGTGCTTGTTGCAATTGTTGTTGCAGAACTTGTATTTGATTCTCTTTTTCATTTAATAACAACCTTACCTCATATTCTTTATCAATAGTCGTGGAGGCATAAGCGCCTGTTATCTGAGATAATTTAGTAATATTTTTCAGTGGGATCTGTAGTAGGATCTTTCCATAAAACATCCAATTGTTCTGCATCAGTAGAGAGTGCGCTTTCTAATTTTCTCTTCTTTCTTTGCTTCCTTACTACTGCTTTATGTTGCGGGCTATAGAATATATCCAAAGGAGGAATTTCATCTATTTTAAGTACAAGCTCGGCAGAGGGAGTAATGGGTATATGTTCTTTTTCTGTGACATTGCCACTTATTTCTGTAACCAAACCTTTTGCTGTCTGTATAGGAGTTTGTATGTTCTGTCCTTCAACATTAATCAAATCATTAAATGATTCCCATTATTTATCTAAATGAGTGGTGATGGATGGTTGTTGTACATTAAGAGGTGGAAGATTCAACTATGGAGTAGTTGAAGTCTACTGTTGTGACAACTCTTTTGATTGAGCTATATCCTTGACTGAGCCTTCACTTTTATCCTGATCAGATTTTTTAGAATGTTCAGAAGTTTCTTTGTCAGACTTTGACTTAGACCTCTCTGAATCTGAGCTGCCACTGAGACTGACACTAGGAGTTGGTTCCCTTGCGGGTTCCAAGCGCAAATTATCTAAAGGAATAGTGGTCAATATTCTTTCTCTGTATACTTTAAACTCTTGAAATTATTCTGGGGAGAACCGTGTTTGAGCTAAATTCAAAATGTCTTTAAATGAACATTTTTCTTGAAACATATCATCAAAAATATCTTCTTCTCCAGAAAATACTCTTACTTTGACAACAGTGGTGAAATCCTTGACAATACCATATGGATCAAATAGCCTTCTCGGAAACTTAAACAATTTTAAACATGTAACATTGCTTACTTCCTTAAATGCGTGACCAACATCAAATAATGAAAATGCTCTGCAGGAGATAGGAAATTGTGGCCAGATGGCTTTCTTTTTATCCTTTAATTCTTTTGTCAAATCTCTGTCTCCACAGGTTTGATATGCAATTTCCCGAGCTATGAGTTTATCCGGAACATACTTGGGAAAAACATGAGGAGAAGCAAAACTCCCAAAAACCCTCACATAAGTAAACAATTCTTATCCAAACCATCTTGCGACAGGGAGAATGTCTACTTCTGCTTCAGGAGACAACCTTGAAGCATCCTTATTATACAACACTCTATACAGTGGCAACATTATGCCATGGCAAATCTTGTAAAAATGAGGAATGAATTTTGACTCCCACAATTCTTTGTGATAAACATGGATGGGCAGGGGATCTTGAATTGTCCATTTCCAACCCATTAAAGGGAACTTAGAAACAAAGCAGATGGAATCCATAACATAAGCAAATAGATAAAAAGGAGGTTAAATCCTCTGAGACACAGTCCGTTTAGACCGGTAATTGAAAATAGTCGTGGCTAAATTATCAGATAGTATTTTAGCCCAGTCTACAATGGTAGCGTTAACAACAACATTCAATAAGGGAAGCCATTTAGGAAAAAACTTATTAATGTCAGGCTTTCCAAAAAGCCTGCATAACATAGCAGCAACAAAACAATATGGAGAGGTGAGTGAACCGGTACTGTACATACTGTGTTTATCTTTCTTCAGTGGTTCATCTCTTCTGGACCATTCTTTAGTGCATTCTGCCAAATTTGCATTTTCCTTGGAAAATTTCTCCATAAATTGTTTGTTGTAAGTTGCTTGAGGCTCCGACAAATGATACATAAGCCTCAAATCTTCTAGAGTGAATGACCCGATGAGCTCTTGACCTGGAGTTTTGAACTGTCTGTCCGTAATATCGGTGCTATCCAGCACCCATTTGACCATATCTGTATACGGAAGAATTCTAGGTCTTGCTGCTATCTGGTGCAAAAATGAACAAGCCAACTCTGTAAGAAATGCTTCAGAGGAATTACTTGAACCCACAGTAGCCGCAACGTCCATTACTCTTGGGTTTTCTTCTTCAAGCAAATTAAACATACCCTCCCAGGTGGTGATACCAGCATCCTTGTTGCAAGCAGTTTCTGCGTATAAGGAAGCCATCTCTTTATTTTCAGAACTGGGATTTTTCTCTTTCTTTCCAGAACTCAGAGCTTTCTCTTTCTTTCCCATAATGCTCTGAAAATTTCCTTGTATAGCCTCCTGTTCTTCGTGCCTGCATTTTTACAAATTAAGTGAGAATAATGACATGAGAAAGGTGACGGGATAGTTTTAAATGTTGAAGGCGTATGAAATATATTAATCAATCATGAAATAACCCTTCGATCAAAACAAAATCCTTTTTCATTAATAATTGACAATCCATTCATTAGCTTGACAATTAAGGCACATAACGGGTCTCGATTTGCGGAAAGATTTACTTCGTATAACGAGCTTTCAAGAATCTGCGATAATGCGATCTGCGATTTGCTTCGCAATATCGCAAAATCACAGTATCGCAAATCGCAACTTTTGTAAATTGAAATCATCACAAATCGCAAATTTCGTATCATCGCAATATCGCAAATCACAATTTTCGCAAATCGCATTCAGTAACATTGCGACATCGCAATATCGCGAAATCGCAATATCGCAAAATATAACATATGAAAAATATATGTTAATGCATTTTCTACGATATGCGATTTGCGATAGATATTTTCTGCATAATTTTCTAGATCGCGTGCGATGGATGTGAAATTCAAAGAAAGGTTTTATTCTAATCTATCATAAACTTAAGTTTATTTAAAGCTTTTCCAAAGAAATTTCTTTAAGTCAATGATAGTGAGTTTTATTGAAAATGAAAACAAATACCAATAAATTTTTTGGATTTTTAAACTAAGGGTCCCCATTTATTTAGTATTATTACTAATACTAAATAAAAAGGGGGGGTTGTTGTTGGCCACAACAGTTGGCGATTCACTTGGAAGAACCAGTTATCTCTTCTTTTTCTTTTGAATTTTCTAAACGTTTCAAAACAGAAAATTTTCCAGAAAATCAAACTTTATTACAAAAAGACAAAGCACATTATGATTTAATCTAAGAATGATATTTCATTTCTTCTATGATTAATTTTGACTTTTCACTTCCTCAAGCTAGTCTTTGTATCTACATCAGTCATTACTTGGTTTAAAAAGATAAAAACAAAAGGCTTCTCTGTAAATCAGTTTTTAAATATACTCATTTGTCATAGGTAGAGCCACTGCTGCCAGCAAGCATTTATAGCCTCGACAGGGTTACCTGTTACCTAGCAATGATCTTGTGTCCTACTTAGAAAAATATGCAATTTTCAAAGAGAAATCCATATTCACACTTATTGCTTTTATTTTCTTTTCTATCCTTAAAGAACAATGTCTTGGTTTGGTAGCCAATTTATGACAGTGCCATTCACTTGAGTTATAACTTTGCTGAACAAGTTGGCTCGTGATGAGACCCCTTGTCTTTCGATTACAATAATCTTAATTCATTGCCCTGTTGTGGTATGCAGTATTGGAAAAGTCATCAAGCTATAACATCTATGATCATGATAAGTCGGCTCGTGATGAGACCTCTTACTCTTTAAGTTAAAAGTGTATCATTGGATTATTCCCTGAACTTTGTAATTTTCTAGGTGGGGAGGAAGTCATTGTTTCCTTAAGATAGCTCTGGACGAAAATAAAAGAGTTTTTTGAAGAGAAATTTTCTACAGAGAATCTTCATTTTGGTATTGATACCTTTCATTGAACTGATATAAAACATCTTCCTGCTAGTAGTTTTTTTTCATCAAAATTTTCAAAGTTGAAACTAATATCATTTCTAGATTTAGAACTTTTAACTGTATCTTTGAATAATAATGATCAATATTCTAAAAAGAATTCTATTTATATAAGTGAAGAAAAAATATCTAAAAAGAGAACTTGTATCTTTTTATGAATTCCAAATGTAACCATTAACAACTGGTTTTATTATGACAAACAAAGAAAACTAATCTACAAAATAGAAGAATGATCTCCTATGGAAAATATTTTTTAAGGATCTGCCCATTAACAGGTAAAGATTCTCTTTTCCCTATTAAATCCTGTAATATAAAAGTTGATGGACCTATGATCTTTGCAATTTGGAAAGGACCAAGCCACATTCATTGAAATTTCGTATGTTTTCCTTTTTCCTCATGAGCCTTGTCCCATTTTAGAGCTAAATCTCCTATCTGAAAATCCTTCCTAGTTATCATGTTTGAATCAAAAGAAGCTTTAACTAATTCTTGATGATGAGCATGAGTTACTTTGGCTTTTTCTCGTTGTTCTTCTAACTTAATTATTTCCATCTGCCTTAGTTGTAAAGAAGAAGTTGGTTCTTCATCAATATATTGGAATAAGGCTAAAGAGGGAATTTCTAGATGAATTGGAAGAATCACTTCTCTCCCATAAACTAAATTAAAGGGAGAAGTGCCAATATAAACCTTCTGCGTTATTCGATCTGCCCATAAAGCATATATTAAGGATTTATGCCAATTTTTATGATTTTGATCAATGGTTCACTTAATGATTCTGATTAAATTTTTATTTGTGGATTCAGCTAATCCATTTCCCTGTGGATAATAATTGGCATAATATTTAAGTTTGAAACCTCTCTTGAGTGCAAATTCAGTCATAGAATTACCAGAAAAATATGATGCATTATCAAACATTAAAGTAGAAGGTGAACCAAACCTGGTGATTATGAACTGATCTATAAACTCGATGATATGCTCAGCATTAGCAGTCTTGAGAGGGACTTCTTCTACCCATTTCGTAAAATAATCAATTTCTATAATGATATACCTATGTTGTTTAGAAGAGTGAGGAACGATCTCACCTATTATGTCCAATCCCCATTGATAAAAAGGCTGCTCAAAGTTGACTGGTTGTAATGGTAATGAAGGTTTCTTTTGTCTTCCAGCTGCAGTTTGGAAAATTTGACATTTCCTCGCATAGTTATGTGAATATTTGAATAATGTGGGCCAGTAATAGCCTGCACGGAGGATCTTATGTGCAGTAGCATCTCCAGCATAATGTCCACCTACTGGCCCATCATGAAGTTCCTGCAAGAATTTTTCAGCTTCAGATTTCTCCAGACATCTAAGAAGAACATAATCATAATTAATTCTAAAAAGAACATCATTTACTAGCTGATATTGTCTAGTCTTCAACCTTAGATTTCTTTTTTTGGTGTGATCAAGATTTGGAGGAGCATATCCATTCTTCAGATAAAATATGATATCAACATATAATGATTTAACATCGTTTAGACTTACCTCATATGTTTGTATTTCTTCAGATGGTTTTTCAGAAGTAAGCAATGCTCTAGCTAGTATTTTGCAAAAACCTTGACCTCTTACAATATTTGCTGGTTTGATTTCTACATCATATTCTTGTAAAGCAGTAACCCAATTGGCTCTTTTCTCACCCACATATTTTTGGACTAAAAGGTTTCTTACCGTTGAAAACGATACTATGATTTTTGTATGGGTTTTAAGTAGAAAGGGTCTGAAATATTTGATTGCTTTGAAAACATCATAAGCTTGTTTCTCCACATCTGAATAATTCAACTCGGCTCCCTGTAAATTTGAACTGAAAAAAGCAATTGGAGCTTCTGCTTTGTCTTGATTTGCTTGAGTGAGTATTGCAGCATAAGATTTATCAGAGGCAAATGTGTACAGAATAAAAGGATTGGAAAAATTTGGAGTTGCTAAAGATGGAGCATGGATAATTGCTTGTTTGATCAGATTGAATGCCTCATATTCGTCTTTGCCCCATTTGAATTTTGAATTCTTTTTAATCATTTCTTGTAAAGGAGATACAATTCTTGAAAAATCTGGCACAAATCTCTTTACAAAATTAATCTGTCCAAGAAAATATTGCATAGTTTTTTTGTTGTGAGGTAAAGATATTTCAGAAATTTCCTTGATTCTATCAGGATCAATATGAATTCCAGTTTTTGATACTATAAATCCAGGAAGTTTTCCTTCACTTAATGCAACAAAAGGAATTTTTCAGATTAAGTGAAATTCCATACCTTTGACAACATTGGAAAATCTGCTTCAAATCTCTAAGATGATTGCTTCGTTTTTTGGAATATACAGTTATATCATCCAAATAAATTACCACTGATTTATTAACTAATCCCTTGAAAGCAATGTCCATAGCTCTCTGAAATGTGGCAAAAGCGTTGATCAGACCAAAAAGCATCTTTTGATATTCATAAGTGCCCCATTTGGTTCTGAATGTAGTTTTCAATTGATCATCAGGATGGACTAACACTTGATTATATCCAGAGAAACCATCTAAGAAAGACATTAATTCTGATCCTGCAACTGCTTGTAATATTTGCTCCATGGGAGGCAAAGGAAAATTATATTTTTGACAGGCTTTATTAAGATTTCGAAAGTAAATACAAATTCTAATGTCTCCATTCTTCTTTCTAACAGGAACCATATTGGAAACCCATTTAGAATGTCGAACGGGAAAAATAATCTTGGCTTTAAATAACTTGTTGAGTTCAAATTTGATTTGGTTTTCTAGATTGGGATGGATCTTTCTTAACTTTTGTTGGACATTTTTTTCATCATTTATCATTGGGATAGTATGTTGAATGATAGAAGAGTCATAAATTTTGAGTTCATCGTAGTTCCAAGCAAAGACACTTTTATATTGTTTCAAAAGATGAACGTATGCTAACTTTTCTTCAGGGGCTAGGCCAAGGCCTAGGTTGATATTCTGTGGTTTTGCATCAGTTCCTAGATTTACTAATTCATAATTCAAAGTTGAACTTTGCAGTTTTTAATTGGTAGATCTTTTAAATCGATCTTTCAAATCATAAAGGTCTTCTAACTTGACTACTGATTTCGGCATAGCATTATTGGTGCTATATTGGAGCAATTGTTTGTCATGCTGGTCTTCATCAATTATCTGATTGGTGTAAGATCCTTCAGATGTGAGAAAGCTTACAATATTAGGATCATCATTGAAAATCCTCCAATTGGTAACATTATCAGGAATCGAGGGTCTAAAGATTAATTCGATTGAAAATCGATCAGGACTAAAGTCTTCTGCAGGAATGAGCTTGGAAGCTACATTAGCTAGAAGGTCTGAACTAGCATTCTGAATTCTGGGAATTGATGAAATATTAAATGCTATAAAATGTTCAGTCAGATCTTGGACTAAAGATTGATAATGCTTTAAATGACCTGATAAACAATGTATAGTATTGCGTACCTGTTTAATTACAATTTCCGAATCTCCGAAAACTTGTAGATATTTTATGTCTAATCCGATTGCTTTATATAGTCCTTGGAATAAAGCCTCGTATTCTGCGGTGTTATTAGTGCAATCGAATTCAATTCTGCAAGTTAACATAATTTTGTTTCCCTCTGGACTAACCAAAATGCATCCTGCTCCTGCTCCTTCATTAGACTTAGAACCATAAAAAAATAGTTTCCAAAATAAATATTTATTTACAGGAGTATCTACAAAATTAATACATTTAGAACTATCTGTTTGAGAAATTTTTTCTATTTGAGACAAAACAGAATGTTCTAAATAAGGTGAAGTATGAGCATTGAAATTTCCTAAGAAAGAATCAACTGAATAATTGCCAATGATATTACTGCTGTATGCAACTGGTTCATTCTCTCCTTCCAATTCTGTTACTATGTATTTCTGATGTTTTTCTCGTTCAACCTTTATCTTATTTGGTTTACCATTGTAAGGAAGCCACATATGCAACCAATCAGTTGCGAAATATCCATGAAGTTTTTCTGACTAATATCTGCTAAGAATTAAGCCATAAAATTATGGAATATCCGCAACTAAAATATCAATAACTTGACATACCTTTGGATTTGATGACAATCTTATGGTAACCTGATTTAATTCGCCAATCACTTCATCTTGCGATCGATCTAACTAAACTATGCGCACAGCAGATTTTTGTGGTTGAATGTTCATCTTTGCACATATTGATTTTGGTAGAATATTAGATGAAGCTCCAAAATCCACTAAACAATTATGCAAATTTTTATTGAAAACTTCATAAGTAAGAAGAAATGGAGGAGTATGAGATCTTGACCTTCCTCCAATTAAAGCGATATTTTCTAGATCAAATTTACTGATCGCATTAGCTGGAGGTCTTCCCATCTCATTGGAAGCTTGAGAAATCACAGGATCAGGCAAAGGTTTTTCTGGTACAACATGTAATTCTTTCAAAAGTACCTTTTGTTGGTGTTTTAACTTGCTCAATTCATAAAAAGTGATGTTAGCCATAGTCTTCTTCATGTCTTCTATGATATTATACTCCATTTCATATGGGAAAATTAGTGTTCTTGATGGAGTTAATGAATCTTTCTGGACTGGGCTAGTTTGAATTGCTTTAGATGTCATTTTCTTGGGTGAAACTTTATCTTTAGTCAATGAGCTTGCAATTTTTGACTTAGGAGTAGTTTGAGGAGGATCAAGTTGATTTCTACTTCGAGTGCTAATTGGGGATGCTTCTTGATCTTCCTCATCTGGAAGGATGAAATCCCACATACCTTGTACTTCTATGACTTCTTCTTCATCAGTAGTTTCTTCAGTAGCAGTTTCTTCTTCTTCTTCTTCTGATTCAGCATTAGTTATAGCATTTGGTGGCTTTGGATCAGTTGAAGGGTTTCTTCTAAAAGGTTTGAAAGAATTTTTAGAAGATGTTTCTGCCACTTGTTTCTTAATGTCGACCATTTCGTTAGACATGGTTTTCAAAACTTTTTGCAGTCCTTCTAAATCAAATGGATCTTTTGATTTCTTTTTCTTGGGATCTTCCTTAAAAGTGACTTTCTTGGATTTTCTTTCTTCTATCGCATTTTTCTTGTCTAAAGCAATGATACGTTTTTCTACTGCTATTGCCTCCTTCATGTTATCTCCTAAAGTTTTTTTGTTAGCCCTATCAACGAAGATTGCTATGTTTGATGGTAGAGCAGAAATGTACCATTCACTTCGCACTTCTTCACTAGGCTTGGAAGCAGTAGGAATTTTGTTTAACAATTTATTGAAACGTGAATTAAAATCCTTGACAATTTCTTTTGAGTCAGCTCTAAGATTAGATAGATCATTGATCAATGTCGCTGTAGACCTGTCATCACCAAATTTAGTCAAAAATTGATCTTGAAAGATATCCCAAGTAGTGATAGATCTAGATGGTAATGAAAAATATCATGATCCAGCTGCTCCTTGTAGAGTATAAGGGAAAAGTCGGACAACAACATCTTCATTAATAAATCCATTGAGATTTATAGACAGAATAAAATTGTTTATATGTTCTTCTACTAACATGCATGCTTCAGGATTAAACTTAGGCAGCCATTTTTCAGGATGGGCTGGTAATTGACTCAAGGGAGAAGGCATTAAGACTGCCCCTGGATTATTCCATGGCATTTGGGACATCGCTGAAATACTAACAGAGGAAAGTATAGAAGATGATGTCTGTGATTGGGAAGATGAAGATATTATAATTATAGATGATTGAGAAGGTGATGTGTAAGTTCTAGTGGAATGAGGGACAATAGTCTGAAGTGGAGGGGTGGACGGTTGACTTCGTGGTGAAGAGGTTGAAATGGATGATGATGAGGAAAGACTCTCGCTTTTAGACCCTTTCGATGATTTCCTAGCTCTCTTCCTTGTAGGTAGAGGTAACTCAGTTGGTTGAATGCCAAGCTTTTCACTCTGTAATCTAGTAAGAGGATGAGCAGGATTATATTGTGAAGTTACACTTCCTTGAGATTTATCAGATGTTTGAGGTGATATTGAAAATCGCTGAAGTTTATGAATCAAAGATTCAACTTCAGGAGGTTCAATAGCAGATTCTTCTGAAAAGTCAGGGTTTGTAGCAGTGTCTGTTGCTCTTGCGACTTCTGGCTCTAGATTTACAATTTCTGAGTGCGATGGAGAAGTCAGGGGAGATGGTGAGGGTGTTTTACTCTTAGAATGGTATTTAGATTTAGATTTACTTGCCATTCATAGTTTTTGGCCCTCCTTCTAGCGCCAAATATGTTGAAGCCCCGAAAATCGGGTTTACAACAAGGGGGATACCCACCCGGTCCGGACCTTGGTTAGCAGCTCCTTTTCCGTTTGGTGTAGTGGGTCCGACTGGGGATAATGGGACCAATTTCCCAATGTGTGTGTGTGTGTTGAGAATAGATATTTCCTTTCTAAAAAGGTTCCTAAGTGAAATGCTTTTATTCTATTTCTAATCTAATCATATGCAAATTGTATTCTAATTTGAACAGAAATATCTAATTCTAAACTAAACCCGGGATAAAATCTTGTTTATGCGATCTAAAATGATTTCGAATAACAACTAATAATAAATATTATTCAACTGCTATAAGAAAGGAATTCAATAAAGATAAACCACTTCATATAAAAAGTTAGATGAAACAGTTGTGGAAAACATATCGCATAATAAGCTATTCATACAATAAGCATAAATGAATAGTCATCACCATACAAAAGTGCCAAATGATAACTGAAGCATTCAAGCATCAATATATAAATAACTAAACATAAATATCACTCTTGACATAGAAGCAGAAAAAGTTAAGAGATTAAAGTACCGTTTATAACTGATTCTACTCAGGAGCTAGAAGCAATAATGATTTATATCTTCTAAATCCAACATCTACTAAGAGTACAGAAATGCAACATCACTAGCATATATTAGACACAGATATCAATAAATCTCGTTCCATTCATTCATCAAAACCTCCTATGAGGGTACAGAAGTGCATGTTCTGAGGATAAGTTTTTGACAAATTTCAGGACCCTTCTCTAAATGCATGAGAAGGGTTTAAATACTACTAACTAAATCTAATTATAGTTTATTACAAAAAATTAGGATTCGGTTTAAATGACCGTCCTTTTTCTAGGCAAAAATAAAGTAAAACTAACACTAAATCTAAAACTAAAATTAACAACTAACTACTTATGAATTTGGTCTTTGAATTTGCAAGCATCCAACATTGTTTTGAGAAGAGGGGGCTGGCTGACTTCAGATTTTAATTGTCCCGAAAAGACGGAGTCAGCAAGTGTTGGTGCGATCTTCTCAGCAGAATTAATGATGCAATTAAGAGTACTGCATTGATTGTGTGGTTTTACTAGACAGGTCCAGTAAGAGTCCCAGTTTAATTTTGTCAATCCTTGAATTGATTTTGCCTTCTCTTCTGCTTTCTGTTTCCACTCTGTTTGCAATTGTTGTGCTTGTGGTAGGTATCCCAGAATGGTTTCTGAAATTAAATTAACCTTGTGCAAATTCTCATTTACACAATCAGTAATGTTGTTCGCCGCCGTAGCTGCTTCCTCTGCTGCTTTTTCTGCCTCTTTGATCTGTGCATCCCATTTATTGAAGAGCATTTATTTATGACTGTCATTGATAATTGGTGCTCCTACTCTTTTTCCTTCCTCCGTATTTTTCCATGCCAAATAATTAGTAACTCTTTCATTAGTTAAATCATAATCATGTCGTAATTCTACGACATGATTAGTGATTTTATCACTTTCTTGACAAAAAGAGTTCCACTGTGAAATCTTTTGGCATAATATATCTTGTTGTTGTAACAGTTGATTATTTAAAGAAATAGACTCTGAGATAAATTCTGTAAGCTTGGGGTCTTCTTTATGCGTTTCTTGCATAATCTGTATTTGTTTTTCTTTTTCAGCCAAGATTTTCTGATACCCGATCTTCATTTGCTGAAACTCTTGCTGTAACTTTTCAAATTTCACCTGTGCTTCACTGTTGGCATGTGCTTGTTGCAATTTTTGTTGCAGAACTTGTATTTGATCCTCTTTTTCATTTAATAACAGCCTTACTTCAGATGCTTTTTCAATAGTCGCGGAGGCATAAGCTCCTGTTATCTGAGATAATTTAGTAATATTTTCAGTGGGATTTGTAATAGGATCTTTCCATAAAACATCCAATTGTTCTGCATCAGTAGAGAGTGCACTTTCTATTTTTCTCTTCTTTCTTTGCTTCCTTACTACTGCTTTATGTTGCGGGCTATAGAATATATCCAGAGGAGGAATTTCCTCTATTTTAAATACAAGCTCGGCAGAGGGAGTAATGGGTATATGTTCTTTTTCTGTGACATTGCCACTTATTTATATAACCAAACCTTTTGCTGTCTGTACAGGAGTTTGTATGTTCTGTCCTTCAACATTAATCAAATCATTAAATGATTCCCATTCTTTATCTAACTGAGTGCTGATGGATGGTTGTTGTACATTAAGAGGTGGAAGAATCAACTGTGGAGTAGTTGAAGTCTGCTGTTGTGAAAGCTCTTTTGATTGAGCTGTATCCTTGACTGAGCCTTCACTTTTATCCTGATCAAATTTTTTAGAATGTTCAGAAATTTCTTTGTCAGAATTTGACTTAGACCTCTCTGAATCTGAGCTGCCACTGAGATTGACACTAGGAGTTGGTTCCCTTGCGGCTTCCAAGCGCAAATTATCTAAAGGAATAGTGGTCAATCTTCTTTCTCTGTATACTTTAAACTCTTGAAATTCTTCTGGGGAGAACCGTGTTTGAGCTAAATTCAAAATGTCTTTAAATGAAATTTTTTCTTGAAACATATCATCAAAAAGATCTTCTTCTCCAGAAAATACTCTTACTTTGACAACAGTGGTGAAATCCTTGACAATACCATATGGATCAAATAGCCTTCTCAGAAACTTAAACAATTTTAAACATGTAACATTGCTTACTTCCTTAAATGTGTGACCAACATAAAATAATGAAAATGCTCCACAGGAGACAGGAAATTATGGCCAAATGGCTTTCTTTTTATCCTTTAATTCTTTTGTCAAACCTCCGTCTCCACAGGTTTGATATGAAATTTCCCGAGCTATGATTTTATCCGGAACATACTTGGGAAAAACATGAGGAGAAGCAAAACTCCCAAAAACCATCACATAAGTAATCAGTTCTTCTCCAAACCATCTTGCGACAGGGAGAATGTCTACTTCTGCTTCAGGAGACAACCTTGGAGCATCCTTATTATACAACACTCTATACAGTGGCAACATTATGCCATGGAAAATCTTGTAAAAATGAGGAATGAATTTTGACTCCCACAATTCTTTGTGATAAACATGGATGGGCAGGGGATCCTGAATTGTCCATTGCCAACCCATTAAAGGGAACTTAGAAACAAAGAATATGGAATCCATAACATAAGCAGATAGATAAAAAGGAGGATAAATCCTCTGAGACACAGTCCGTTTAGACCGGTAATTGAAAATATCCGTGGCTAAATTATCAAACAGTATTTTAGCCCAGTCTACAATGGTAGCGTTAACAACAACATTCAATAAGGGAAGCCATTCAGGAAAAAAATTATTAATGTCAGGCTTTCCAAAAAGCCTGCATAACATAGCAGCAGCAAAACAATATGGAGAGGTGAGTGAACCGGTACTGTACATACCGTGTTTATCTTTCTTCAGTGGTTCATCTCTTCTGGACCATTCTTTAGTGCATTCTGCCAAATTTTCATTTTCCTTGGCAAATTTCTCCATAAATTGTTTGTTGTAAGTTGCCTGAGGCTCCGGAAAATGATAAATAAGCCTCAAATCTTCTGGAGTGAATGACCCGATGAGCTCTTGACCTGGAGTTTGAACTGTTTGTCAGTAATATCGGTGCTATCCAGCACCCATTTGACCATATCTGTATACAGAATAATTCTAGGTCTTGCTGCTATCCGGTGCAAAAATGAACAAGCCAGCTCTGTAAGAGATGCTTTAGAGGAATTACTTGAACCCGCAGTAGCCGCAACGTCCATGACTCTTGGGTTTTATTCTTCAAGAAAATTAAACATACCCTCCCAGGTGTTGATACCAGCATCCTTGTTGCAAGCAGTGTCTACGTATAAGGAAGCCATCTCTTTATTTTCAGAACTGGGAGTTTTCTCTTTCTTTCCAGAACTCGGAGCTTTCTCTTTCTTTCCCACAATGCTCTTAAAATTGCCTTGTATAGTCTCCTGTTCTTTGCGCCTGCAGTTTTACAAATTAAGTGAGAATAATGACATGAGAAAGGTGACAAGATAGTTTTAAATGCTAAAGGCGTATGAAATATATTAATCAATCATGAAATAACCCTTCGATCAAAAAAAAATCCTTTTTCATTAATAATTGACAATCCATTCATTAACTTGACAATTAAGGCGCATAACGGGTCTCGATTTGCAGAAAGATTTACTTCGTATAATGAGCTTTCAAGAATCTGCGATAATGCGATCTGCGATTTGCTTCGCAATATCGCAAAATCGCAGTATCACAAATCACAGCTTTTGTAAATTGAAATCATCACAAATCGCAAATTTCGTATCATCACAATATCGCAAATTGCAAATTTCGCAAATCGCAATCAGTAACTTCGCGACATCGCAATATCGCGAAATCGCAATATCGCAAAATATAACATATGAAAAATATATGTTAATGCATTTTTTGCGATATGCAATTTGCGATAGATATTTTCTGCATAATTTTCTAGATCACGTGCGATGGATGTGAAATTCAAAGAAAGGTTTTATTCTAATCTATCATAAACTTAAGTTTATTTAAAGCTTTTCCAAATAAATTTCTTTAAGTCAATGATAGTGAGTTTTATTGAAAATGAAAACAAACACCAATAATTTTTTTGGATTTTTAAACTAAGGGTCCCCATTTATTTAGTATTATTACTAATACTAAATAAAAAGTGGGGGTTGTTGTTGGCCACAACACTAGGTTTGATGGAGAAAATGGTAACATCACTGCTGAGAAACACATTAAGAGTTTGAAAGTTTTCTCGACCTTTTTGAGGTTGATGAAAATGATGTTAGTATCAGGATCTTTGCTCTATCTTTTCAAGGTGAAGCTAAGGAATGGTTCAAAAACTTTCCAGTTGCAAGTATTTTTTATTTCCATCAGTTTGTGAAAGTATTTCTTGATAAATGGGTGATCAAGAGGAATCATTTTATGAATTTATAAGAATATGATAATTTGAAAAGGCAACCAAGAGAAACAATGCAAAAATTTTCAACTAGATTCAATCAAGTATACCATTCGATCCATGCTGATATGAAATCGCCTCTTAGTTCAACCCTCTTACACTACCTGGATGCCTTTGATTCAGAAATGGAATTTTGATTGAGAGAAAGGGACATTTCAACACTTGAAAAAATCCAGGACAGTGCAATAGCCGCAGAAGCTAATTTGCTGATCAAAACGTTAAATTTGAAAGCAAAAGAAAGGGAAAACATAGAGAAATAATGCTTGACATATTTATAAGTGAAGCTCGACATTTTGGTTAGTACATTAGAGGAAATGATGCAAAAGATCACCATGAGAGATGAAATTGCTGTTTAAGAGGACCATGTTGCACTGATTGAAGAAAAGAAAGTTGCTGATCTGAAACATTTTCCTTCCTATCCTAGTTATCATAGATCTGAAAATGATTTTATGTATGCATTAAGGGACACTAAATAAATCATTTTTATAGATCATCTTGTAGAGGATAGATCTGTAGATCCGATATGCATGCTTGATGACAATCTCCTTTTTCAATGTTCATATTTGATGAAGCTTATCCTAAACCTGATTTGCCTAAGTATGATAAATATGAAGATAATTTCAATGAGGAGCTTGATGAAACTATACAGGAAATTGTTGTGAGTAAACCAATTTATGATGATCATTCCATGCAAGGATATCATTTAGCTGATATTTTTTTCTTTCATGAAGATGATAGGGCTATCATGTTTGATAATCTTGAAGAATGTCTCCAGTTTAAGGATGACTTAGACTATGAATTTGATGACTATGAACATGAGAGAGACAGTATGCTAGAGATTGAGTCATAATTTCTTAATCTTGAGGAATTTACAGCCAATACTCAAATAACAGAAGGTTATACTTCCCCATGCCTTCCTATTGATCAACAACCAAGTTTTCTTTCAGATAAGAATAAAGGGACTAATTGTGTTTTTGCTGCTAGATCTCAAGACAAGGTAATGCTTCAGGATTTTCAAGATCCCTTCAGTAGTCTTTTGCAAGCATTGGAGAAGATGAATTTTTTTTTTTTTTTTTGTCAGCATAAGCCTTGGTTTCAGTTTCTATTGTGATTTTCCTACATGTACATCATTCTTCCTGCGCAATGAAAGTGAGAGCATAACTTTATTAAGTAGCCATGTCCTAGATTGGTTACACTGGAAGGATCATTTCACCTAATTAGCAATTGTACAACAGACTAGAGTAGGTTGGTATTATTTCAGTTTGATTTTATTTTATTTTCAGCAAGTGTTGATTGAATTCATCGAGGTTTGAAGCCCTAGGTGAAGGTCTTAAGGCTTTGATGATCTGTTAGTGTGGGTTGAAGTTTGTAGTGTGTTTTCAATTTCAGTTTACAGATTGGACTCCATTTCCCAATGGATAAGGTACTGGTTTGAAAAATTCAGAGATATATGGTTCTTGAAACCTCCGAGGAGCTACCATCCCCAACAAGGCCAATGTTAGTGCCAGTCAAGTTTTCCTGTCACCAGTGATCAAATAGGTATCCTCTCTCTAAATTGTTTGAGTCTTTTTAAAAATTTTAGTATTTCATCGAGTCTCAAAATAAAAATTTGTTCACTAGTATATATTTTTAGGTGTTTTCTTCTTCCACCATGACTAGGGTTATAAAAAGGTTAGTTTGTACTGCCATTGTGAAAGGTTATAATTTACGATTTATTGATGTAATTGTCATAACAGTCATTTTTATATGATCAAATTGTCATTTCAAGATGTTATGGTTAAGTTCATGGTTTCATAGTCTGTAATGTGTCATGATGGAGTCAAATCAAAATTAAGGTCATGTCATGATAGGTCATCATGTGTGGAAGAAGTAATTTCTCAAAATATTTGGTACTAAATCATTTCAAAGCACATGCAACAAGTTCTAAAAGTTCAAATTTAAGCTGCTCCAAAGGTTTCTAAAGCCACTCAGAGAAAATTATTAAAGGTGAATTGGTGAGCCAGCTTGCTATGTTTTCATCATTACGCTACTCTTTCACTTCATCCACCCTCAAAAAGCTCAACAAATATTAAATTCACCTCAATTCCTATCAATCGGAATAATTTTCTCATAATCCTTTCTTGCTCCTCAACAACAGAGTTTTGGCCAAATCATCATCTTGTGGGAAAAAAGGTAGCGTGTCGCTACTCTTTTGGTGAAACCATCATTTAAACCCTCCTTTTTTCTAGTTTTTCAAACACAAAAGCTGCACATGAAGATTTCAAATCCAACCACATATTTCAATTTTCCCTAGGACACCTCGAAGGTAGTAGAGCTTCTCCCACATTACCTTTTTAGCCCAGAATCGCTAAGTTTTCAGCAAAACTCAGTCTTTATGTTCAAGGGTGAAACTAGGAGTTCAACATCTTCAAAGAAACAATTTTATATCTCCCTACAACTTCTCAACAATTATTCTCATCAATATTTCAAGTGGTTTCCTCCTAAATGCAAAAAATTGAAAAATTCAAAATTTTGCTACGGTTTCACGATACAATGTTGCTTGTTTTGAATATTTTGATTCAAGGTACATCAAATTTCTTCAAAATATAATAGAATCATAGTATTAAAACATTTCATCACCTTTCCCATCCCTTTCAAAACTTTTTTTCCCACATTTTTATTGTTTTTCACATTTTTCCAGAACTCTCGCTACGTTTTAGACACCAGGCCTGTGTTTTGGCTTTCTCTGCCCCTTTCCATCATCATTTTTCACCCCTTCCACTTCCATAACCTTTCTAATATCCCTCCACACTCCCTCAAATTTTATCATAAATTTAGAACTCATTTTCCCCTTTCACCCCCCCTCCATTCATCCAACGTTGAAGCAAGGGCGAAAAGGTAGCGTGCCCATGCTACCTTTATCGATGGAGGCATCCAAATGAAGAAAAGGTTGCATTTTTGGAAAGGCCTTAACTTATATATTTATGGTCTGCACTTAGTTTCCTTCACCAACAATCAATTTTACACATGAATACAAAAAAGTGCTTAAAAAATAGCTCTCTGCCCTCATTTCAACACTCACAGACCAATTTTGGGAAATGGTTGTTTTGATTACTTTGCAGGATGTTTTGTGATCCAAAGCCACTTCAGAGGGATAAAATACACCCTCATCAACCTCCAACAGTTTTCAGAGGTAAATTTACCAAAGCATCATCACCAAATCAGCTCAAGAAGTCCATGCTACGCATTTGCTGCGCACACGCTACCTTTTCAGCTTCACACTACCTTTTCAACAAAAAGTCATTTTTTGTTATCTTAGGTGTTACACCATTTTTTGGTCATTTAACCTATTATCAGTAGATGGACCCAAGTACACCATGTAATACCAATTTTACCCTAAGTAAAATTTCTTTCACTATGTGAAATAACTTATTAAAACACCTTTATTAAGTTGTTTATGGTCTAAATAGGAAACCCCAAAAGGAAATAATAAACAAATCTATATTTGTTTATATTTCTTAAAGGAATAATCGGTTAAACATCAATTTAATTATTATTCCTGGTCATATTTAACCCAAAACAAGGAAATCAATTAAATAAATCCTTATTTATTTGATTATTTCCTAGGAATAAGTTATTTAATCCTTATTTAAATAATATTCCTAGTTAAATTTGACTAAATCATTTATAAATAATTAAATAAATCCTTATTTATTTAATTATATTTCCACCATTTCCTTAAAATAATAAATAAATCATTTATTTATCTATTATTTATAAATAAAGGATTTGACCCAAGTCAAAAATCCTTTTCGCTCCAACAAATATAATAAAATATTCCTAAAAGGTGGTTCTAGAATTTGGTTAATAATATTTTATTCATGCACCAAGTTCTAGACTACCCTAATATTTTGTTATAAATAGAAGGGTTTTCCCATTCATTTGTCAACCTTTCATTGCATATTAGATCACTCTGGATCTATACTCTTGGTCTGACTTTGAGCCATTATCATTGTCACACTCTCCATTATTTGCTTTGTGAGCTCCCTTTGAGTTCTATGTTTGTCTGGGTTTTCTACACCAACAAGAGAGAGAAATTATAGATCTGAATTGCTGAGGACTTTTAAGAACCCATCCCATTGAGGAGAATTGGAAACACATTTCTTGTTTTCCTCCCAAGTGCCCTTAATATAAAGTTATTTCAAAATTATTATTCTTGTCTTATCTATTGGATGCATGGAGAAAAACCTTAATTTTACTGCTTAATGTATTTTTATGCATAGATCTAGATTTTTGCAGCATTTGTCCTGATCAACTAACTGCATATCTAAAGATATTGGCAGCCATATTTTATGTTAGGGCTATAAGTTATGTGTAGCTAAAGTGGTCTTTTTTCGTACACTTCGACAAAAGATTCATGCTAACATTAGGGTGCAATTAAAATTGCCAATGGTGAATGATCATCTAATATGATGTATTAAATGTGTTTAATTTCTAAATAGCTCGAAATTCATTAATTATAATGATGTAAAGTCAAATGTATCTAGTTGAATAAAAATCAGGGAATGGTTAGAACCTCACTTGATTTGGGTTTTTGTTAGATAAAAAGGTGTTTCTAAGTCCTAAGTAGGTGAATTTGACCCCTAGAGGTGGGGATTTGTAGTTTTGAGTCTATATATGTCTATGTTTTGATACAAATCAGGGTTGGAGTTGGAATTAGTTTGATTTTGCTAGTTGATCATGGGAACTTGTACTCAGTTTTGGCCAAGCTAATAAAGAGGAGTTGCAGCTACATTTATGGGATACCTATGGTATTGAATGCCTTTCATATTTTATTCTTCAGTCACATATGTTAGAATGTATTGTTCATGTCACTTTAATTTCTATATTATGATCTTTTACAAGTTAGAAATTCATAATACATGTTTTCCATGCTCTGTTTTGGGTAAGTGATCATATTTTGTTCATTATCTTATGTCTGAGAGAAATACATCTCTTATGATTTTCTCAGCCTTATTACTGTTTCAAAACCATTCCATAACCATTATCTTCAAGTGATTGGCATTGTACCTACTTTTCCCCATTGATCCCTGCAACCCTAACTCATTTTCCCTGAGCTAGCTTTCCTTGAGCTAATTCCTTTATCCACTAATTTCCCCAACCAAATCAATTCAAAACATTCCACTGTAATCTATATCTAGCATAAAAACCCTAATTTCTCCAGCCCTCCTAGTTGTGACCCTTTTGGAGAGAGCCCTCTTCGACTTGATAGGGCTAGCTATCAAGTCAAAATCTTGGTTTGTGGCTACCTCTGTTGGGATTCCTTCCTTAGCCTTGGGAATCTGGTGGAGTGATAACATAACTCATCGTATTATGTCCTCATATAGGACAATTTATTTACTGTTGAACCAATTAACTAGCATAAGTCATTGATTATTACCAATTTTTGGCAGAAGACAACCTGTTGTTGAGAAAGGAGAGTGTTTTTCTCTCTTGCTTCCTTCTTGAAATCATTTATTTCTGGATAAAATTTCAATTTCTCTATTGTGTTGAGGTTCCTGGATATGTGCATCTTTTCTTTTCTCTACCTTCTTTTTACCATCCTATAATCCTTCCATTCACATTCCTCTGACACAAAAAATTGGTGCTATCATAGTTAGTAGAACTATAGGGGATACTTCTTCATCCACTCAATCATCTTCAGCCTCTGGATCAACTACATATTCTTATATTCCTACAAATATCAGAATGGAAAACAAACCTTGGACTAACCCAAGGGCAATCCAAATGGAAGCACCACTCCATCCTCTGCCTAACATCCAAAGAGATGGTTACCAAAGTATAATCTTGATGATGGTTCCTACTAAGGGACACTTAGGAAGTGTGATAGGATATTTTTTGGTTGTTTCAACAACTTCAGATCTAGGAGTGGGAGATTTTGAATGGGATCTTGAAGTTGGAAGATTTTTTTAGGGGGATTTACTCTTTTGATGGCCTTTTGATTTGGGATTAAACCTTTATGCCATTCATATTCTACAAACCCTCCTTTTAGCGCCAAAAAATTTTAGGCTCGAAAATATTTGCCTCAACATCGGGGAAAACCACCTAGTCGAAAACTTAAAGCAACTCCTTTTCCATTTGGTGTGGTGGCTCCGACTGGGGATAATGGGACCAATTTCCCTTTAAAAATATATGGATGCATGGGATATAGAAGTGTGAATATGATAATGTAATTAAAACTAATGAAATAAAAATAAATAAACCTAACTATATATATCCTCGGACAATTATCTATTTATATGTGACTTTTAAAAATATATCATATAAAATAAGAAAATATAGATCATCAAATCATATATGAAGTGAAAACATATTAGGATAACTAATTTAATTAAATATTTAATTAAATTAGTTTATAAAATGTATCACATAAAATATATTGTTGTTTACACATATATGGAAAATATTACAACCATGTACTTCAATAGTGATAATTCCTGATTGTTATTGAAACAGATATAGTATAAACAAATTTAAATAAGCATTAATCTCATTAAAACAAAGAAACATAAGACAGATAATAGTACCCGATATATGAGAACTCTGATCATGAGAGAAACAATGTTGGTTAAGCTTTTCTATTAAGATTACTCATAGTTACAATAGTGCAAACTCAGAAGCTCTCTTACAAAAATTTAGAACCCTTTCCATATTACAATGAAGGGGATTTTTTAGTATTTCTTCAAAATAGAAATAAATTAAAGTGACATAAAATAATGAGGTGGTTTAAACAAACCATCCTTAAAATAAAACAAAGGACAATAATAGGTTTTTGTTTGTAACAAGATGCTCATGGACCAGATGATGATTTCTCTCCCATTCGCTGCCACAACTCACATACATCTGTCATTGATTTTAATTCGGGAGGATGAACAGGTTGGATACACATATTTTTGGTGAAAACTGCATTGCTGAGTGTTGGAATGAAGTGAATGGTTGTATTCGAAATACATTTAAGCATAAGCCATTGGCTGTGAGGTTTGACCAAGAATTTCCAATGGCATTCAAGCTTAACGTTAGATAATTTATTAATAATTTCAACTTTTTCCTTATACAAATCTTGCAATGCCTTTGTTAATACTTTCACATCAGGTAAAGTTCACTTAGGACATTCCTGGATAAAATTTTCCTATAGCAGACTGTCACTGACATATTTAGTGTGGTTTTTGGAGATATATCTAGCACTGAAGATGACCATTTCTTCTTTCTTTAGCTTGATGTCCCAATCTATGAAAAAAATTTCTTTCTACAATTCTTCTATTATAGGGAGATCAGCTACTTTCCTTTTAGTGTTGTCTTGCCAATATATATATTTAGAAATTTCCTGTTCTATCTCATTGTAATATGTCCTCAGATCGGATAGTTTATTTACAAGTGAATCACTTGAATGGCATAAATAATTGATTATTGTCAATTATTGGCAGAAGACAACGTGTTGTTGAGAAGGGAGAGTGTTTTTATCTCTTGCTTCCTTCCTGAACTCATTTATTTATGGATCAACTTTCAAGTGACTTATCATTTTTTTTGTTTTTAAATCCAACCTCATACTGAAGCTTCAAGTCATTAAATCCTTTCTGAAATTCTGCAAGCTGAGATTTCCATTGTTGTTCAATTTTTTTCTTTTATTTTGCAGGCCTTGTTCTTGTTGTAGTATTCTGTCATCCTTTTCTTCGATCAATTGTTGCACCTCAAAGGCTTTGTCTATGGTAGCTATGGCATATGCTCCTCAAATTACGATATCCTCACGAGGTCCTCTGAGGGGCTTTTTGGGGATATTTCCAAACAACATCAAGAGATATATTTCCAGGAACCAAAGCTTGGGTATGCTCTACCCTTCTTCTTTTTCTTTGCATACTCATGACAAATCTGTGCCCGAGACTCTAAAAATCATCAAGAGGGGGTGTCTCTTCATTTTTTAGGACAAATTCGGAGGTCGGGAATGATGGGATAATTTCCAAACCATCTGTATCCATGGCCTGATTGGAAGCCCTAGTAGTGAGCAAGGTCTTCCTAGTAACTTGAGGGTTCTAAGTGATTTCCTTTTTGGTTGGAGTCTTTAACTCCCCAGTCCCTGTTTTTTGTATGGCTTGATTGAATTGATCCCGAATCTCATCTAGATGGCTGGCTATATGAAGTTCTTTGGTCCGATCAGTTGATGATGAGGTCTTTTCCTTAGCCTGTGATGTGTCGCTTTCCTTTGGTGAATAAGTGAGGGCTTTATCTTGTTGTGTGTCTTGTTTAGGAAATGCCAATAAATCTAGAGGCAAATTGGATATTCTTTCATTCTGATATTGATTAAACTAATACATTTATTCTAGAGTGCATTGGGGTAATGGAAATCTCTCAACTTGTGCGTAAGTGTAGGCTGATTCAAATAGATCATCAAATTTGTCTGGTTCATGAGTAAACTACCTTATCTTGACTTGTGTAGTGAAATTCTTTGTAGTGTCATTAGGATCAAACTGTTTGTTTGGGATAGTTGGGAAATTAAAACATTAGGTTTGGTCAATTTCAAGAACATCATGCTTGAAATTGTCTAGGGCATAAAATACACAGGAAATAGGAAAATATGGCCACATAGACTTCATATCATCTTCTTATACTTTAGAGATACCTTCCCCCATAGTTTGATAAGTGATTTCTCAGGCTGGAAGCTTATCAGGGACATAGAGTGGCAATACATGATGTTTGGCTAAGCTACTGAAAACCAAGATATGAGTAAAAGAATCTTCCCAAAACCATTTCCCTATAGATGTTAAATCATTGATGGTTTCTTTGGAAAGTCTGGGGGATTTATCATTGAAAACATCTTGGAACATTGGTAGCATAACCCCGTGGCATATTTTGTAGAAATGTGGCTGGAATTTATACTTCCAAAGTATATCATGGTAAATTTTGTATCTCAAGAGACAATCCCTTGGTTGTGCAAGGAATCAGTGCTTAGTACATTTTTATAAATGTGTGTCACGAAATTATAATATCTTATGGTCTCTATTTAACACCTTTTGAAATTAATTATTAATACCCTGAATAATATGATAGGATGAAAGTATTCACAATGCCACTATTTGCTGATATTAATTGAAATGGAAAGAAGAAAGGAAAGGAAACCCAAAATGATATGTTGAATAACAGAATCTATCACTTTAAAACTCAGAGGAAACTTTATGTAGACAGAATAGTTGGAGTGAAGGAGCTCACATTAAGGATGTTTAACTCTTACTTACCATTGTAAAAAGAGACCTGCAACTACATTACTTCACCTCATTCATAGAAGAATAAACACATAACGAAACTGGAAAGACACATCAAAATCAATAGGTGCAAGAAACTTGATCTTCTTGCATTAACTTTCAGAAAATTCAGTATAAAATTTACAGTCCTGCAAAGGTCCAAAGCTCGGAACCTATAATGAGATTTTTTCTCCCCTTTTATTCTCCCTTCTCAACCTAACTAAATAACTTTTTAAAAAAATTAGTTGAATAACTGAGTTTCTAATATTCTAATAGTTGCAAAATTATTTCTCTATTTGAAATAAACTAGATTTTGTGAACCCCAAACCTTTACAAAAATGGTTAAACATACTCACAGGTGCCTTTCTCTTTTGATTAATAAGAGAAATTAAACAAAAATTCTTCGAAGTTTTACATTTTTCATATGGTACTAATGCTGAGGTGGATAATACATACATTTGGCTCCCGTACTTTGTATTCAATTTATGATATAAAAATTAGTGGTTTCTCAAAACAAAAAACCACCTATGAGACCACCTTTGGCAGTTTATGGAAATGATGAGGTTAGTGCCATAATGAATATCAACTGTTAATTTTTTTATGAGCAGTTTGAGAAAAACTTCTTTGCGGGACCACCCGTTGTGATAAATTTCCTTCCTTTCGTGCTTTCGCAAACCATGCATAGTTTTTCATTAGAAACAACGCTTGCAGTTCATTTTCTCTTAAGAAACTTGAAATCCATGGAAATTGAATTCCAATAGAATGATTCAAACCCATTTTTGCAGGATGTTTCTGGAAAAACTAGCCTTTGAAGAATTGGTGAAATCTCTTAAACTGATTTGAATTTTTGGACAATTCTTGTGATAAATTCAATTGGGGTCTCTCTAAACAAAACCCAGATCACATAATTTTAAAATTTCTCTTTGTTTGTCTGCAATATAAAATCGAAAATCATGACCTGGAAATGTATGTGTTTTCTGTGCAAGTAATTTTATGCTCTCGAATTAAATTTTGATGTTGGACGTTTCACACCTCTCCCAACCACGCTAAGATGTGTTACATTACCATTGGAAGGAATTGTTGGTAGACTAGGCTAATCAAAACCATTGCTTTCCTTTGCTGCTACTTCATAAGAGGAATTCACACCCATACAAACACCTTTACTTTAATTTCTACAAAATTTTCCTCCAAGGAAGAAAATCTCTGCTTGGCATCGATCTGGAAAAGGTTCCAAATCAGTACAATTAATCATATTAATCCCATTTGTTTCTTCGTGCCTCATTTCTAAAGAAACCTTTGTTTGCTCTCTTATTTTCATGAATTTTTCTGTACTTCCATTATTGAATATCCATCCATTTTGTTCAACAAAGTTAGGAAAACATCAACATGAGAAAACTTGTTAACATTAGATTCCTTGCCACGATATGCAAGTCGATGAAGCTAAGAGTTTGTATTTGAAAACTGTTTAAATGCATAGCAGATAAGTGGCTCACAACTTTACTACACTCATATGGGATTTATAAAATTTCCATCATTTTCATATTTTGATTACCATTTATGCAACAAAATCTAGAGTCTAAACCATTCAAAATATTTGACTAGGGTTCAACATAACTTATTCCATTCATAAATTTTATGTCAATTGTTTCCATATGCAAACTTGCAAAAGACTTTCTAAGTTCAGTCAGTTCAAATAATAGTTCGAGATGTTTCTCCTTCTTGTCCTTCTCCTCAATTATAATCTCATAGAGATGGCCCCCCTTTGTAAGGTTATTTTAGCTGAAAAAATGAGCTACAACAGTAAATATGAATAGGCATAGAGTATTATAGGGTCCATTTTCATCCCATGGATGTGAAATCCGAAGTAAAATATACAACATCCATAATGTAAGAACTCATGTAAAAAGGGGGCACAATTTTATTAGAAAAACTACGTTTTTCTCTATAAGAAATAATTTAGGAGGCTATACTATTAGAAAATATAGTTTCCCAATCCATTATATATGCATCTGAAGCAACATATATCAAAGGTACCAAATGAACAAATAATTTTTTAGGTATTAGGGTACCCATACACCCTACACATCATGGCAACTATATAACAATATGGGCCAGCAAGAGAGGCAATAGTATACATACCCTTATCCTCACACTTGTGCTTATTAGGGTCTCTTCTCCTTTGGCTGATAGGTTCTTATTGATCTTCATTTTATTCCATGAAATTTTGCATGAACTGTTTGTTGTATTTCATAAGAGGTGGCGGTAGATGATAAATTTTCTTCAAATCCTCACTAGTAAATGAACCAATTACAGTTTACTCAGAAGTAACAAAGGTTATTTATGCGATATTTAGATTTTCTATGACCCATTTAACCATGTATGTGTTTGGAAAAATATTTGGTCATGCAACAATTATTTATAGATGAAAATTAGGGATGTCACTCCAAGTAGTTTCAAAAATGGATGTGGAATCATCTGTTGTGGCCTTTTTCTCCACTAATTTAGGTTTCTCACCTTCAAATATTTTATACATAGCTTCCCACGAAGAGATTACAATGTTTTGTGTGCATATAATATCTGTGAACAACAAGAGAATTTTATAAGTGATTTCCGTAGCAGGAGGAGGCAACTGTTGTGTCGTAGGCTTCTTCTTTTTCTTACCAGCTTTAGACATTTCATTTGTATTCTTATTTTCAGTACTAGCCTACAGGGAATAAAATTCAGAAATGAGCAGAAAGTTTTATTAGCTAGAGAAGAATCTAAGGCAAATGACTCATATGATAACAATTTATGCCTTTATGAGCGAAATCAATCAACATTAAACCACCTCAATCAAATTTTTTATGATTTATAGAAGAATGAATTCATTACACATGGTCATTTATTGACGAAACGTGGGTTCACATGGATTTTCCTCTGTTAAGTCTGAAATTTACCCATTTTTGACACCTATCCTAGGCCTTGCCTCCCTTATTTTTGAACCCTTTTTTTTCTTTAATTATATCTAGTTCGGCTATGTTATCTATTTTTGGCTAAAAAGGTTACCATAAGCCTAAGGTATGTTAAATTATCATAAGAAGTGTCATTCTATCTAAATTTGAGTATTCTTTGATCTAGTTGTGTCTTTATTGCATTACTACTCTAACTAGTCCAAAAATCGTGCACAAATTTGCTAGATTGGAATAGTTCTGCAAATCCCGCAGACAACTCATGCAGCCGATATTCCTGCAGATGTTCTAAATTTCCTACAGATACGCCAATTTCCTGCAACCATCTCAATTACCTGCAGCGAGATTGATGGTTGACCATGTTCCACTCATCTCCAGATAAAGTAAAGACATGGGTTTTGAAGGGAATTTGCTGCATATGGAAGATGTCCTATTCATTGCTCCGAATCCTCTTATGCAACCACCCAAACTTCCAGATCTTCTCTTGTGCCCACATGGAGAAACAAATTTAGCTACGTAACAGAAATAATCTAATCCATGCTTCCAGTCATGGATTAGACTCAACATAAGTTTACTTTGTCAATTTGTATCTGTATCATTGGCTATAGGCTTAGATTAGTGATCTACTTTGTTCAAGCCAAATATGGGCTTTGAGAAATGTATAAATCTGATGTATTTTGTTTTGTAAAGGAGGTTGGGTTGGGATTGCTGTTGATAGCAAGATATCAGACTGTACTTGACTATAATTTCTAGATTAATAAAATAGTCTATGTTCTGTTTACCTTTCTGAGCAATTTCTTCGACTTTTGAAGGAGTTGTGAGTGAGGGAGGGCCCCCATCACTCACAACTCCCGCAACATAGTATGTGTTTTATTTTTGTTTTATTTATGGATTAATAATTCCTGTACACAGCTAGTGATTTATTTCTGCATTTACTGCATCAAACTATTAATTGGTTAAGTGATTTAATTCTTTATGTTAATGAGTTCTTTTCATTTGATCAATGTTTGGATTCATGCTCTTTAGGTTGGATTTTTTATTATGGTTTATCTTTTATCTTTTCCTGCATCAATATCAGAAAACCCAAGTGCTGTAGAGGGATGATATATGCCACTCCATAGCCATTGCTAAAAAGTATTGATACATGAAAGAAGCATGAGTTGTTGATTGTTTTTTATATTTATCTTTTCATGATCAATATCAACAATCCTAAGTGTTATAGAGGGATGATACATGCCACTCCACAACCATTGCTGCTAAGTATTGGCAAAGGAAAGAATAATTAGTTAAAGTGTGTATAATTTATGAACACTTGAAGTATTCAGCCTGCATATACTTTTCACTGCATCTCATTAGTTTACCTTCCTGGGTTAACAATTTATGATAGGAAAATTATAAGCATATAATTTTACTCAACATTTTGGTGCAGTTGCTAGGGAGGTGCTAAGGGATGATATTGAAAGTGTTTTAGTTTGATTTTGTTGATTTCTATTATCAGGACTGGGGGAGTCAAAGTGCAAAGAAGAAGGGAAAATCCCACACACCCACAGAGGTTAGACACTTGCCAAAGCCGTGTCCTGATTGTTTGGTAAGTTTTTTTCTTTTTCTTTGAATACTAGATGAATAGGGTCCAATATTTCCTATATTTTTTTGTGGTGGTGTGAGCACCACTTCATTTACTAATAAACTGGCAAGAGAAAGGAATTCTGCAAGAAACAAGGCATTAAAGGAAGAATAATCTGAGCAAGAGGTCTAAAGTCCGAAGCAGAATGACACTTCCATAGCAGAAAACTCTATTGGAGAATTATCCATTGCTACCCATCTAGAATCTCCCCTTTCAAGGAAGACAACATCTCTACTCAGTGGTCAGCCTGAAGAAGAGTTCCTTGTGAACCATGTTAAAGAACCAGAGTTCCATACCATTGACTTTGAGGAATCTATAGCCTTCCAAGGTCCCACTTTTTCTTGGACTGATATGGCTCATCTAGAAGGCACTGATAAGAATGAGGATAAATTAGTCACATTTGAATTTCTTATTAAGGAGACCGTTGGAGCTACTCAGATGAAAAAAATTCCTCCCTTAACCTTTCCTAATTTTCATGGTACTTCTAGTGAGGATCCAGATGCCTTCCTATTCGAATTTGATGTGTTGTGTCGGAGCTATGACTATTCTTCCAATGCTCAGAAGCTGAATTTTTTTCCTGCTACCTTAAAGGATGAAAATCTCAGGTGGTTTATGGGGTTGGGGTCAAACTCCATTGCAACTTGGGATGAAATGATGAAGGTATTCCTGAAAAATTACCAAGACTACCGTAAGACCAGAGACCTTAGAGAAGATATTTTTTGGATGAATCATAAGGAAGGGGAGAGCCTTGAAGATTTGGCAGAAATATTCCAATACAATTTGCAGAGATCTAATATGAATCAATTGGATAAAGAGACCAAGAGAACCATTTTTCTTAGGGCAATCAGACCAGAATATATGGAGTTCCTAAATCTAATGGGAGCAGGTGATGTATCGAAGCTGATTTATGATGATGTGTGTAAGATTTGTAAAATATATTCAAGAGTAAATTCCAAGGTTGGAGGAGGACCAAGAGATCCTTCTTTTAAGCTTTCCAAATCAGTTTCCGGAATGGAGTAACCAAAGCTGAAATGGGTAATTTATTTGAAAATTTTAAAACTGGCATTCTTAACACTTTATCTTCACAATTAGATGTTTTTTAGGCTAATAAGAAACAAGAGAAATAGGATGAACTAAATAAAGCCTTGGCAGTATTCTGCTCCAAATGCAGGAAGAAACATGATCTAAGGGAATGCCCTGCTAATAGTATCGAGGTATGTCAAATTTGTGAGGCTGAGCATTCCACTGATCAATGTCCTTATCTGGCTGAAATTAAAGCAACATACATAGCAGATCAAGCAGCTGTTAATGCACTTTATGCAATGGCACCTCAGAGACCATGAAAACCACGACCTGCAGGTATGTCTCAGTCAAATTTTCAATTTCCTTATGCTAAAAATCAGATGTGGAATGTTCCAATGCCTTGGCAGCCTTGGCCTCCTCCACAACCTTGGAAGGGGAATTATTATTATCCTAATACACAAAGTTTCCCAACTCAAAATTTTTATTCATAACACACACTGCAACAAATGATACAACCACAACAACAACTTCAATTGACTGCCCTACCAAATCAACCTTGTCCCACACAACTTCCTGCTCAACCAATGTCTAATCCCAACAATAAAACTATCCGATATGATCACAACATTGGATTGGTCACTTATCCCACTTTTCCTACCTACTATATTGCACCTCAGCTCCTGCAGGAATTTTCTAACCCTGTGTTATAGGAATTTCCTGCGTATCTGCAGGAAATGTCTGTTCCTGTAGAGTTGCAGGAATTACCTATGCAACTGCAGGAAATCAACCTTAGGTCGGGAAAAGTGGTGACTCAGCCTGAAATAATTGAGGAGATTTTAGAGGAAGATACCTAAGAAATGTCAGAAGAGGAAACCACACCTGAACTAGAAAAACCATCCACCTCAAGCCCACAAGAACCTTCCTCATCTCATATAGTCCAACCTCCTTTTCGCATGAGGTTGGAAATGGAAATCAAAACAAAAAAACCTGAATTTGATCTTATGTCTGAACTGAGAAATATGTGCATCAAGATCCCATTACTGCAAGCAATAAAGGACATCCCAATATATTCCAAAACAGTGAGGGAAATACGTATGAACAAACCAGGAAGACAAAAGAAAGAAACCTCAACAATTCAAGTAGGTGGAAATATTGCAAGTTTAATGTCTACCATATTTGTTACTAAAAAATATGGGGATCCTGGAATCCCTGTGGTGACCACCTTCATCAATAGATACCCCATAAAGTACACTTTGATTGATTTACGTGCAACCATTAATGTGACGACTATGGAAACTTGATCTCACATAGGATTCTTTGAACTATTACCCACTCCTACCATGTTAGAATTAGAAAATAGGTCTAAGGTAAAGCCACAGGGAGTTTTAGAATACATTGTCATCTCATTGGATTCATGGGAGTACCCTGTAGATTTTTATGTTCTTCAACCTGAAACTAACTTGGGAGGGCACCCATTGATCTTGGGGAGACCGTGGCTAGCCACGACTGATGCCGACATAGGGTGTAGATCTAGAAACATGACTGTTGGCTTGAGGGGGTCCTAACCTAGGTTTAGATTTAAGGTTTGCCAAAAAGCCCCTATACTACTGTCCCTTTCAAAAATGACCTACTTATGCAGGCCAAGGTCTCACCCAAAGTAGTATGGGAGGGTGTTGGAATCAGGTTTCCGTACCCTGAGAGAAAGAGAGTTAATAGAGGTGGCCTGGTTAAGATTTATCAGATTTGTGCAAAAGGAATCTTATCGCAGAACTCTTGAAAGTGTACGTGCAGAATGAGAAGTTCCCAAACGTCATATAGCATAAGAAATTATTACTAATCAGATCTCACTAATACGTTCGCATCCACGTGTGCATCAATATTATTCAAAATAAATCAAAGAACATAGACAATCTATAACATAGAGATGCAACCAACATATTTATCATTCATTAGCTCCAAAATCCACTTACAGGCCCAATTCCCAACCCGCACACACAACCAGCGGGGTCCACACACAACAGACTGAGGATCTCCGCGCACACAGCCACCCGGATTCCTTACCCAATTACAACCCACAAAATATCTCAATAGTTCACAACTAACATCTATCAATATTAGCCTTCCTCTAGACTTGATCTACTCATCCATTTATAACACCTTAGCCTGCGCTATCCTATGGTCTATAAACCATGGTTTGCAGACCTTAGGTCTACCCTTTTGACCCATTACAATCCATTGGGGGTTTGACCCATCCCAAACCCCCTCCATTAGACCAAATAGTACAAAAATATTTAAAAACTTGGGCAAAAATAGGGCTAGGAACCCCTGTTCCAACAATCCCCCAACACAATCTTGTGACTCGTCCCGAGTCACAGCGCCGGTGAGGTATTCATCCTTTCCTTGAGTTGTTCTAGTGCAGTTGTGAGCGGAGGCAAGATGCAAAGGATTTGCACTGCAACAGTCTACGCGATGTCCACTAGTTTCTGCAAGGTCGGTCCTTCCATAGTAGTGTTGATGCTGTCGAGAGTCTGGTTCAATTGTTTCACGGCCCCATCTAAGTCCCGCGATAGCTTGAGGGCGTCATCCAAACATGGTGTGAGATGGTCATTGAGCACCTATTTATTGCTTTGTAGCCCCATAATTTTAGTGCGAAGTGTATGGCTGGTTCAAAGACCGGCTAAGCACTGGGCGAGGACAAGAGTGGACATGGTAGCTTCCAACTGTTTAAAGTCTTGCCCCTTCTGAGTTAACTCCTGATCGATCTCTCATAGGAGAGGGTCGTGCTTTACCTGGGACCATAATTCCATAGCCTGCTCAAGCAAAGCGACACCCTGGATGATCTGCGTTGTAATAGTGGTCGTGGCCTCTATAACCAATACGGCGCGTTGGGCGCTGTTTCGGGGAAAAACACCCTAGAGGTTTGTTGGGTCAAAACCTCCACATATCAGGGCATGATATTCAGAAGGACTCACACACAACCACACTTAAATGCTAAAAACTAGATAAAAACGATAGTAGAACTCACCCGTAGTCCTACGTTCGATGTAAATCCCGCAGGGTCCAAACCCCCAACAACCCTTCTTCCTCTTCAACCTGGAAAACAAGAAAGAACATGCACGGAAACCTAGTTTTATAGCATATATTTCTCCTAAATGTTAGTGTAATCCATGTGAAATATTATATAAACAATAATAAATGCTTAATAATCAATCTTTTCACATATGCAAATAGATATTAACACATAAGTTCAGGAACAAGATGGTTCTTCATTATTGCGAACAACATGTACAGAAATAAAAAGTGGAGAGATCACCTGAATCCTTCCACGATCTTCGAACAGACTGTCGTCCGGATCTGTCCCGCCCTTGCCTTGCTAAGATACTTTCAAGACTTGTGCACTCGAGATGGCATATAAACTGATGAACATCTCCAGGAAACAAGGGTTTCCTGTATAAATCTGGGAAAGTGCAGGAGGCACGGGAAATCATACTTGAATTAGGGATTTCAACATAGTATAATGTCTATAAATTTCTCTCTCCCTTAGGCCATACACATGAGGGGCTTTTATACTACCTCAAAGTAGTTTCAATCAGTTGGAAACAGTTGGCCACGTGCTGGGGTGGTTGAACTACTGGAGTAACCATCAACCCAGCCCGAAAATAGGGAATTTTTATATATTTTTTAATGATTTTAATGGCATACGTGGAAAAGTACATGTGGACTCGCGTATACACGCGGAACAGTCTGGGCATACCCGCGTATGGGATTTTTAACACTGTTTTTTATGAATTTTGTTCAAGTCTGTGGGAATGGGTGCCCAAGGTCATAGAGATAATCATGAATCACATGAGGGTGAAAAATGATGCTATAACAGATGCCCCCTAATATATGAGGTCAGAAGGGGTACATGATGGCCGAAATGTATTATGCACGTAGAAAGAACTTCGCAAGGACAAGAGAGAACTTCACCAGATTTCAGCCTACCAAAAACCAATGAAAGAAAACAGAGAGTCAACTCATGCTGAGGTGGGCATACCCATTCTTAGTCGAAAATACATCATATCGAAAGTACAGAATAGATCCAAAATGTATACAAGTATAGCTGAACTGAAAGTACATAATGAATCATCTGAGCATGGCCCGGAAGTACAAGTCAGACTCAATGTCTAAGTATCACATATAGAAAGTTGATCAATGATGCCGAAACTGGATGTCTGATCATATAATTAACTGAATCTCCAAGTACCAAATCATAAAAGGTGGAATAAATGGTACAATCACGCAACTCGGGAGCCAACATATAGGATGCTATTGTAGTGACACTGCAACATATAAGGGTGAACGACATCACTGGCAGATACTGAATGGACTGTCAAAAGTGAACCGAGAAATGCTGATGCAACCCGAGGTCTTCACCGATCACTATGGCACAATTCTACACAATGGGAATAAATGAGCTGAAGTCGACCATGTGATAAATCGTTGGATTACCGGGCATTGATGTATCCCGTTAACCAACGCGAGACAACCCACCGATAATGATAATGAGTGTCAAGGTGCCCCAGTACAATCTGACAAGTGCGAATGAATGAGTTGAAGTCGAACACTTGAAATAATCTACCAATCAGGAGGCAATGATGAATCCCCACTGTCGATAGCGAAGAGTCTGCCACTGATGACTGCAAACCCTAAGGTACTGACAAAAAGACTCTAGATCTTGTTCCCAGAGCAATGAGTCGGAGTCGATGTGAAAAGATCTGCTGGAAGGAAGGCATTAAGGCATCCCACATCAGTCCAGCGCGAGTGTAACCCGCAGGCCAAGATTTGGAAGGAATCGGACGAAGTAGAGTGATGGAACCAAACCGAAGTACGTTTCCGACATGCACAAGATGAAGCTAGCGCACAGAAGAAACCCTCTGAACCAACCAATAATGAAAGCTGACACAGAGGCGAGAAATCCACCAATAGGGTCAAATGGAAATCAAGGTACTGCACGAATCCCAAGTGTGATAATGTATGCTGACATCGAACACAGGGGAAACCACTCAGTCAAAGACCCATAATGATGATCAAATGTTGAGCACAAGGTCACCTATCAATGATGGAAATAGGGTCAGGGTGCGGCTCTAGGTTTGCTCTCAGAGCAATGTGTCGTAGTCGATAAGAGACAAACCCGCCAGCAAGAAGTCAATGGAGACCTTCTCAAACCAGCACGAGCAGAAGACCAAAACATCTGATGTGATAGAACAAGATACTGACAAGACCGGGAAGGCCGACTGAATAATGATTCAAGAGACACCGCAGAATGGCCGACTCTGGTTAGACTTCCCTTGAACAAAAGCACGACTCGTGATGACCATGGCAGTAAAAAGTGACACTGTATAAGTCTGTTATGCAAGAGGCAAAACAAACTCTCCATATGATTGGAAGAGATAACCAACCGGGGGAGGACTGACCAGTGAAACAAGGCAAAGGCTGAACCTAGGTCAAAAACTAAAACCATCCCAAATGGAGGAAATATATAAGTGTATATGCTTTGTTCAAGGGCGACAAACTGACACTGTACTGCCATCAAATTACGAAGTTATATCCCGTTCCCGCTCTTTTTGTTATATTTGATTTTTTTGTCTTTTTCATATAATAAGCCTGAAAAAATAATAAAAGAATGCTATGGTACAATGGATAGAACGAGTATCAAGAAACAGATGCACTAGTTCCTGGGATTGGAACGATCCTATGCTCAATGCAAGGTGGCGGAAACTGGTAAGCGATACTCAGAGGAATGTTCCATCCATGGGTAAAAGGGTGTCAAGTCGCGATAGCTAAGTGCATGCAATGGTTAACTTGTACAGACAGTCAAGGTCAAAAGTTGGCTTAAACATTGAGTCCAAAATGAAGCCGGCTAAAGGCCAGGATAAACAAATAGCCAATATGCAATGCAGTAATACAACTCAACAACACCAGGGAGCCTCTAGGGTAATAGCCAGAAAAATGATAGTGAGGAAGAAGAAGAATGAAGCTTCAACACATAAGTCATGGCGAGACTAAAGAGGACTCCCGAGCCTACATAAAACGCAGCATGGGCAACAAGTGATAGCGAGGAACTAACTAGGAAGCCCATGTAAAGGAAGGCTCTACCACCAAGTCATGATTAAATAATCGGCGAGTGAAAAGGGTGAAATAATCATGACCTGATGGGATCGACCCTATGGCAAGTGATCAGAATGGAGGCTAGTATGAAAAATGCAACGGAAAGTGGATTTCCTAACCTATATGCCAGTTTTAGTTTGTAAAGAAGAGATTTCAAGAAGACCAATTGAACTATACGGTAATTAAGTCAAACTAACTCTGAATTTCAAGTATAACTTCGACAAAATGCTCAAAGCCAACCATGCCACTCTCGCAGCGGGGCTTTATACGAGCAAAAAGGAAGACAAGAAACTTAATAAATCAACTCGGTACAATAGTATAAACTTGCAATAAAAAACTTCAAAGAATAAAAAAGAGACTCTTCGAAAATTGCAACAAAACTAGTCTACTGAACATCAAGGAAACCAAAAGCACGAGATAGGTAAAAAATCAAAATGCGCAGCAATGCACAAGGAAAGAATAAATGAGCAGGAGCTCTCTGTTCTGATGAAGCAAAATATCAAAGAATCTTCAAGAAAATACCTTGGTACTCAAACCAAAATTGCAAACCTAACAACCAAAAATTTCACCAACCGAGAGAGTCTTCACACAAAGGAGAGAGAAATAGACATATAAACACTTTAAACACAGTCCAGAGATTAAAAAAAACTGTAGAAACAGGTCACCACAGGTAGACAAGACCAGAAAAGCTAAAAACAAAAAATTTCAAAATTTGCCCCCAGGCATACGCTCTTTAACAATTTTTCAACCAGCGTCTATACGCGACTGTGTCAAAGGAAACCCGCGTATACGCGACCACCTTTGATAGAAACAATGTGTATACACGACTGTGTAGAGAAAAAACTGCGTATGCAAAAGAAAATAATGAAAAAATAAAAAGATCAAGCCTGGATAAAGAACCAGGTCTTCAGTCTGACTGAGAAAAAGTTAACTGGACTGGAAATAATAGTTAAAACTGTTGGAAACCTTTCAAACAGCTGAAACCACCCAACAGGGGAATCACAAGAATGTGATCCCCAGTGGAGTCGCCAGTTCTATTTCGGGGAAAAACACCCTAGAGGTTTGTTGGGTCAAAACCTCCACAGATCAGGGCATGCTATTCAGAAGGACTCACACACAACCACACTTAAATGCTAAAAACTAGATAAAAACGATAGTAGAACTCACCCGTAGTCCTACGTTCGATGTAGATCCCGCGGGGTCCAAACCCCCAGCAACCCTTCTTCCTCTTCAACCTAGAAAACAAGAAAGAACATGCACGGAAACCTAGTTGTACAGCATATATTTCTCCTAAATGTTAGTGTAATCCATGTGAAACATTATATAAACAATAATAAATGCTTAATAATCAATCTTTTCACATATGCAAATAGATATTAACACATAAGTTCAGGAACAAGATGGTTCTTCATTATTGCGAATAGCATGTACAGAAATAAAAAGTGGAGAGATCACCTGAATCCTTCCACGATCTTCGAACAGACCGTCGTCCGGATCCGTCCCGCCCTTGCCTCGCTAAGATACTTTCAAGACTTGTGCACTCGAGATGGCATATAAATTGATGAACATCTCCAGGAAACAAGGGTTTCCTGTATAAATCTGGGAAAGTGCAGGAGGCACGGGAAATCAGACTTGAATTAGGGATTCCAACAGAGTATAATGTCTATAAATTTCTCTCTCCCTTAGGCCATACACATGAGGGGCTTTTATACTCCCTCAAAGTAGTTTCAATCAGTTGGAAACAGTTGGCCACGTGCTGGGGTGGTTGAACTACTGGAGTAACCATCAACCCAGCCTAAAAATAGGGAATTTTTATATATATTTTTAATGATTTTAATGGCATACGCGGAAAAGTACATGTGGACTCACGTATACACGCGGAACAGTCTGGGCATACCCGCGTATGTGATTTTTAACACTGTTTTTTATGAATTTTGTTCAATTATGTGGGAATGGGTGCCCAAGGCCATAGAGACAATCATGAATCACATGAGGGTGAAAAATGATGCTATAACAGGCGCGTATCTCCAGAGGGGTCTCAGGCTGCAGCTTGGCCTAGAAAGATGTGAGATGAAGTTTGAACTCAGCCTTGACAATCTGTACCTCGGTCCGGGATGCCTTCAGGGTAGCGACCAAACCTTCAACCTTGGCTTGGGGTTCAGTGGAAGTAGGAATGACTCTAGGAAGGTTCTCACAGAGCCTTTTAATCAGTTGTTCGAGGGCAGCTTGCTGCCCAATGGTGGCGACGTGCGCAGCCTGGAGTTGAGCGACTTCGGCGACCTGGGTCAAAATAGTCTGCTTGGTTGCATTGAGGTGCTACTGTACTCAGAGTTCGCAGTGTTATATTTCGTTGATGACAGCGGTCAACAATTCTTGTAGCTACGCCCTGGAAAATTAGCCAACCTCAAGGCAGATGGAGGAGCATACATGGACTTGGGCACACAATTCAGCGGGTTCCAAGACAAGGGCTGCACTAGGGAGGGAGCATATTTGGCTATCTGCAACGGTGGCCAAGGTTGTAACGAGGGTCAGTGAGCCCACATAATTCTGCCTTGCTTGATTTACGCTCGCCTGAGTTTGCCTCGCTTGATCCATGCTCGCTTGAAGTGTGTCTACTTTGAGTTGGAGGGACTGCAGCTCAGCTGGTAAAACATATACAACTGCATTGTGTTGTTCTTCCCAAATATTCCATCGATCAGCAGACGCAGTGGTGACAACATCTAAAATCTGATCAAGGTCATCCTCCACGAGCGTAACTTTTGTGGTGGTGCCGGTCTTAGTGACCTTACGTTTCTTTCTAGGTCCTTGAGACAATTCACGGGGCTGCTTAAGGGTGTGCAGGATAGGCGTACCTACATCATCAAAATCGTTGGTATGGTGGTCTGATGAGGAGTCTGGTTCTAACTGCGCAGTGGTGCTCCTAGGTTTCGTCTGCAGCGTGGATGTTGGGGGCACGAACTCTGCTGTTGGGCCAAGAAGAACGATGGCTTGGATACTGTGGGGTGGCCAGATGCTCTGGCTATGTCTAGCGCAGTTGGCGGAGTTGGACCTTCCACTCTGGTAGCTAATTGGTGATTACCTATTCAATTTCAGCTTCAATAGTCATGTATGGAAGATTATGCTAAGTGTGAGCCTTCCGGGCCCGAATTTGCACATTGTGCATGGTTATCTGAAATGCCACTATTTTCTTATACTTGTCATAGATGGTTGGGGACAGGCGCAGTTTCAAATCAATGGCCGCATAGATAGCTCCATCGTATAGTAACCAGAAGAACTTGTTTTCCTCCACCCACTTGAGATCCTTCGAGTCCATATATTGGCAAACCGCACTCCTTTGCACATGCCAGGCTCTAAAGGGGGAAAACCACTTCTTCCGGGGTCTCCCATGCAACTAAGATGATTAGAAAAATTAGCCATGAGTAGTAGAACACTTTTCCTTGCTCCCGAGCCTTGCACACATTGTCGAGAAATTCTTCAACCAGGTATTGGGACCAATTGAAGCAGAATCCATTTTCACACTGGCTAGCGATATGAATTACATGAGCACGAATAGTTGCAACTCGAAATTTACTCATCAATTTGTAGGCAAGCAGTAAAGTTCCCATACGCATCCCTGGGTATTGGATGGGATTAATCAGGAAGCCCCGTCTGTTGTGACCAACACCATAATTCTTCTGGACAGTGTTGGCAGTATGGTGCTCAAATCTCTTGTACGTTCCGTCCCGCGGATCGGGCCCATTCATAGGGAGGCTTGTGATGCAGTTAATGAGGGCTGCATCGATCGGTATGCGGCCTTGGAACCACAGGCAGCCATCATGGACAAGTTCCAACAGTTGGCGAACGATGAGGCTAGTTATGATGTAGCATCCAAAATGGGGGAGGCACAACAAGTTCAGGATACATGCCCCGGCTAAGCCCGTGACCCAAAGAATTGGCTAGACCTTGGGCACACCATCTTTGATCACCTGTTCTAAGTAAAATTGTGGATCTAACGAAGGAAAAGCGTCCAGGTTTCCTAGGTCATGGTCGTCGAACTTGATGTGGGGCAGTTTTCTGAACATATCGCCCTACTGGGGTACTTCTTCGGGGACCAGAGGCATCTGAAGATAGGAGTGGACGACATCTATGTCGGGCATATGGGCTTCTATTCTACACGGCTGAACATAAGGGGGTAACCATGTTAGCGGGGTCACCTGCAGGCCTTCAGCTGTGAGTGCCATCGGGTTCAGGGTTACAGGGGGCGAACGCTTCTGAGGCCCCTGTAGGAGAGAATGCTGAGTTCGAGGGGAATTCTGAGGCTTCTCACCAACCCATTTTGTCTGTTTTTCCTTTCCCTTTACCTTCTGAGGTGCTGAGGTCGAGCCAATTTCTTCTGCTACAGGGGTGATCTCGCGGACCTCAGCAGATTCTATTTCTTCGGACGTTGTGTCAGGTGGAGGCGCATTTGGGTTGGTAGCGGTCATCCTGGTTTGAAAGATGAATTCAGTGTGGTTGCTGTCAAACAATGGATATTGCTTAGTCATGCAGCTGACAGATAGACAAAAAAAATGTTATATATCAGAGAGGCCGAGGTATGACAATCATGAGCAACCATTGAATTTCTTGGAACAACTATTCTTGACCTTATAACATCCATGAGAGAGAAATGGCTGTCAGACCCTTAATTTCCATCCATCATTACGAAAACGGTAATAGATTCTCGTAAATATCCTCTTTAATTTCCAGTTACCCATGTCATCAAATGGGAAGCACGGTTTTTCATGTGCTCGCTCCATTCCAATGGCTAGTTTTATCCATTTGACACAGCTCTTGCACCTATCTCGCATCCACCTGTGCTTCCAGTCTTGCGCATCACCCCTGTGCATACATGCATGCACACCATCCTTGTGCATCTATTCCTGCGTATCCTCCCTGTGTGTAGTGTCCCTGGTACAACTACTTTGGCCATATAGTCATTTGATCGACACCATGGAGTCCTGGTAGGGCTTTAGCCAACTTCCATTAACATACCCTGGTAGGGAATCACCGTGCAGTGTAGCTAGTCTGATCGATCTACCATTGGTGATTTCTTTTACCACATACGGACCTAACCAGTGCTGTTAGAATTTCCCCATGTGTTTCGCGAACTGGCTATCATATAGTAAGACAAATGCGTTTTCCAAAAAGTCCTTCTGTTGGATATGGCGATCATGCCACGCTTTTTCCTAGGCCTTCTGAACCTGCTGGTGGAATTGAGAAATGATTTGGTCTTATTCTAGTGCTACTAGCTATGCCAAGTGCTCCTCCATAATGTCGGGATTGGTCATATTCATCAAGGTCGAGATGCACAAGCTAGGAACAATGTATTCGATAGGCATAATCGCTTCCTTTCCATAGACCAGGCAGAAGGGTGTTTTTCTCGTAAGATTATTACATGTGGTTCTATGGGCCCAAAGGATAGAGGGGATGCACACGTCCCAATCACTCTGTTGTGTGTTACAAACCTTGGTGAGCGCTTGTTCTAATATTTTTTTGAATGCCTCTATGGTACCATTCGCTTGCGGGTGATATGGGGTAATTTTGGTATGGTGAATCTGAAATTCCTCAGTCAGAGCCTTAATTGTTTCATTAATGAAATGCGTCTATCTATCGCTCATCAGGATCCTGGGGCACCCAAACCTATTTAAGATATTATAAAAAATGAAGTGTGTCGCTGTGTCTGCAGTGCAGTCCTTGACAGGTGCAACTTCGGCCCACCTAGTGACGTAATTTGTAGCTGTAATGATATATTGAGCACCTGTCTTCCTACCGGGAGGGTTGATGGGACCTACAAAGTCAATGGATCACTTACCAAATTCCTGCAGGGCCGTCTGTGGTTTCAAAGGCATCTCGTCTCGGCGCAAGGGTCTTCCTGTCCGTTGGCACGCATCATAGGCTTTACAATATGTGTGGGCGTCGTTATGTAGTGTGGTCCACCACAACCCAACTCTTATTACCTTATGCGCAGTCACTTTTCTGGCATAGTGAACTCTTGCCACTCCTCCATGGGCTTTTACTAAAATATCTTGTCGTTCATGCTCTAGTACATACCTTTATAGCACCTCATCAGATCCCATCTTGTACAAGTGGCCGACAAGGATAGTAAAGTTAGCGGCCCGGGTGACCTGTTATTTTTTGTTGTTGTACCGAGTAGTCTGTAGGCACCATCCCCATCATTAAGTATCGAATAATATCTACAAAGTGCTCGTCAACCACCTTAATATCAAACAACTGGGCATCGGGCAAGCCTTCGTCTAGGTTAGTCAGCTTCTCACCACTTTTGATTCAAGATAGGTGGTCCGGTCCAACATTTAGTCTCCTAGGATTTACAATTATCTCAAAGTCATACTCCTAAAATAGCAGTAGCCATCGACAGATCTTCCCCCCCAACACAGGCTTATTGACTAGGTACTTCAAATCTAAGTGATCCGTGAACATCTTAAAGTGCCCTCCTAGTAGAGAGTGTCGGTATTTCTAAAGGGCGTACACCATGGCCAGTCCCTCACATTCAGAAGTAGAGTAATTATGCTCCGCGCTAGAAATTTTTATAATAGAAAACACAACCGGGTGGTCGATATCCCCTTGCCAATGCTACGTAAGGACAGTGCCTAGGGCGATCCCTGAGGTGTCCACATGGACATGAAAAACCTTCGCCCAATCAGGAAATATGAGAATAGGCGTAGAGATAATATTTTCCTTTAGTAGCTCAAAACTCTTTTGGCATTCCTCATTCCAGAAAAAAGATACATCCTTCTTTAACAGCTTCTCCATTAGTGTCGTGATGAGTGCATACCCTTGAATAAATTTCCGATAATAGCCAGTATGCCCGGAGCGTAGCTGCTTCTCAGTTGTAGGGATCGCTAAATTGATGATAACTTCCACCTTGGCTGGGTCAACCATCAATCCTTTCCGATAGACCACATGTCTTAACAAGATCCCGAAAGGTACAGAAAATATTCACTTCTTAATGTTTAGGGAAATTTGGTGCTTTCTGCAGGCATCCAGCATCATGCGTAAGATGTATATGTGCTTCTTTACCAAGCCTAAAACTGTCCAATCGTCAAATTATACCTCCATAAAATTGTGAATGAACTCTTTGAACACTGCCACCACCACTTGTGAAAAGATGGCAGGGGAATTTTTGAGCCCGAAGGGCACGACGGTGTATTGGAAGGATCCCCATTCGGTGGTGAAGGTAGTTTTTTTGTGATCTTCAGGTGCAATTCTGATCTGATGGTAGTCCGAAAACCCGTTAGTGAATGAGTATGCTTCCTCACCTCCCACATTGGCAAGAATTTCATCAGAGAATCGGGTGGGGAAGGGATCATGTACGCAAGCATCATTTAATTTTTACAGATCTATGCAGATCCTTATTTCCCATGTAGTTTTAAGGTGATCCTTATGACACCCAGGTCCCCTACAATACCTTTAAGGTCTGAAATTTTTGTGGGAAACAAATCCTGATATTCTGTGAGCAGTTATGCAATTTTCCCAATGGTATAATCATCCTAGTAATCCCAAATTCTAGCCATCTTAGGTTGTTAGTCCATTCCAATGTTGACTTCCTTTAATTTTAGAGGCTTATTCATGTCTACTACTTGTAATGGGGGTCCAACAACTGCTCGTTCATCCTCAGACTCCAAGATAGTGATATTTCGCGGGTCCTCATCACACTCTTCCATTGAGAGATTTCGAAAGTTAGAAATATCCTACATCTTCACATACCAAGCTGGTTCCCCACATTCTATGCGAGGGCGCGAGTCATCAAACACTAGAGCATCTATGTCCTATAGGGCTTCGTCTAATTTCTCAGTTTCGCTTATCAATTCGAACGTCCCAAAAAATATTCCCTCATGGTATCCCAGTGGCGAGTGCGCTGGTGTAGCTCTGCATCCAAATACCACGTGGTGTTGATAGGTCCCAAGGCGTGGATAAACATGTGGACCCACTCATCCCAAGTCCCTTCGCACCATGCTTCCATCCATATCGACAAGTGCTTGCACGGGTCCGTGCGGCCGAGGAAAATCTCCATTGGTAGGTTGATCGGAGGTTCGAATCTTAGGATCAACATTATGCGACATTCCTCCCAATCCTGGAAATGCCCCTTATGATTTTCCCACCATCGCTCAAGGGTCGCACACATAGCTAGGTTAAGCGCTCACATCCTCCGTTCCCTGGTAGGTTGATCGGAGGTTTGAATCTTAGGATCAACATTCTACGACATTCCTCCCAATCCTGGAAATGCCCCTTATGATTTTCCCACCATCGCGCAAGGGTCACACACATAGCTAGGTTAAGCACCCACATCCTCCGTTCCCTTGGTACTTCTGCTTCAAATGCTCTAAGAAAATCCCTAACACTACCCGAATCATCAAAATAGGTCAACTCTCTTACCTTTGAGAAGATGCAACATAATTCTCTATCTCCCCGTCTGAGTCAGAGAGACACTCACTATCCTTCTCCCAACAAAGCATGCCATCCGCGGTATGGTTGATCCAATCCTCATTCTGGGCAGTTAGCTTGTATATCTGATGAACATAATCCCCTTCGCACATTCTTTCTGTATACCACTCGCCCTCTGGTGGATCTAGAGGGACTATTACTTGCATGCCCTTGTTTTCAAAAACCATGGTTCACCTTTTTAAGTTGATAATACCTCCCATGTCAATAGCCCAATCCAGCCCTAAGAGTGTAGGGTAAGGGTCCGCATCATTGATAATTTGAGTCACCTCAAAGTCTGCATATACCTTAACTCCCACGATGTCTACCATAGCCTTTGATAGCCTTCCTAACGGCATAATCTTCTGTTGATTCGCCATGTGGAGATGTATAGTAGACCATTCCAGCTTGGGCTCGCCCATCCTTTTCCAATTCTGTTTAGGTAGGACATTCGCATCAGATCCTAGATCAAGGATGACCTAATCCATTTCATAATCTCCAATCTGCACAGTCAACCGCATTTCCTGACCAATCCTCTTCTTATGCTTATAAAGTTTGTTGACATCTCTTACTTCTGTTTGTGGGGCCATCTTTTCTGCGCAGCTGTCTATCAATGCTTGGAGGTTCTCGACTATCTTCTGGTTGCGTAGTAACTTCATACATGCTTGTAGGGGAAGTTTAAATTCTTTGTCGGCTTTCAGGTCTGTTGGGGTCTTGGTGGTAGACGCCTCATTTTTGGTAAATTATTTTCCAGCTTTAAGGAAGGTTTCTTTTTCTTTTTGTAAGTCCAGTATTTCCCTTTTGTGAGTGGCTTTTTTGATAAGTGGTTTGGATGTGGATTTTTCCTCAAATCCTCCCATGGAAATCCCACTACACGTAATTATGTTAATACTGGGCCCCTCATCACACGATTCTTCCTTAACCCTTTGCACATTCTACGTCGGTGTTTGCTATTTTTCTTGCATCTTCGCTATGAGGACAGGACAACCTTTGATCACATGATCCAACTACCCACAATACTTGCAATATTGTCATGTAGGGTTCGGGCAGTCCCTTGCGAAGTGTCCCACCTCTCCATAGTTATAACAGATCAGTTTTCTTCTTCCCAATCTTGTGCTTCCACCTCTTCCCCCCCTCGGCCTCGTGCTGGGGAGCCTCCTCGTCTAGAGGGAGATAGTGGTGTATAAGGGTCAACCTGTACCCTATATAGGTTTCTATTATCTATCATCAAATCATATGTCCGACAATTGTTCTCATCATGTCCTACAAACGAGCATAATCTGCACCATTTCTTCTTTAGTTCAGGGACATAGGCACCGAGTCGGGGACAGTGGTTTGTATCATGCAAGCCAACTAATCGACAGTCTATGCACCATAACATGGGGTTTCTTGGTCTCAAAACCTCTTTTGGGCGTAACGGGTTAAGTTCCCCAGACTACATGTAGTCTAATAGCAAAGGGCACTAATCCTTTGTGTGACTTGATACCCTGCACCATATGCACCAAATGTCTGGGCTGGCTTCTTTTCCCCTTTCTTTTTGTATATTCTAGATTTCCAGGTGCATCGCCTCCAACTTTCCATGGATCTACTGCACTCCAAACTGGGCATCGTCCCTTGGCGCAACTTCTAGCTTCATGGAAATTTCCAGGGCCTTTTCTTGTGTATCAATCATCTGCTGGCCCATAGGTCCGCATAGGTGTGGTAATAGCACGAAAATGAACCATTCTTTGTGTTGTCTATATTTTTACTTAAAATCCCCATCCCTGATAAATTTCTTCAGCCGTTGATTGACCTCCCATACCGATTATGTAGGCCCTTGTCAGAAATATTTCAAGTAAATCACCAGTTGAGAGTAGGACTTCGGCTTCTGAAACTATTATTTTAAAGCATCCCCGATTTCCTGTATTGACGGATCTGCATGCTGACCGACATACCCCATGAACTAATCCAAGTCTCTTCCCTCCAAGGCTAGGGATAGATGCACCCTTTTTACAACATTGATAGCAACATTCCACGCGGTCCACACTGATTCTGCTATGAACCAAAATCGGTCCATGTCCTCACCCCCCACACCCTTAAAGGTGGGTAGCTTCATGTGTGTGTCCATGTCATCTTCTGGTGGTGGTGGTGGGGTAGGAGAGTTCTTGCCCTTGCGCGGATTTGACAGTGGGGTAATTGATGGACTGGTTCCTGTGTGCGTAGGTGGCTCTCTTAGGGGACTATATATCGATTTTTCCCCTTCTCGGTTAACCCTGTAATATTTTTCACTTCGTGTTGTAATTTCATTCTGATCGTAGGTCATTTACGTGGTGTGACTACACAACACATCTTTTTCTCACAATAGTATCTTAATTAGTAGCAGCAACGTTTGCGAAAAATTACCTCAGATCCCTTTGAAAAACCTCTATTTAGCTTCAGAATAAGATACGAACTGATCAACTACGAATTCCGTTACAAATCCTCCTAAGGCACTATCCACCCAGTGTTCCACAGTCCGGGTGATTTTGTTATCAACCCTTTCCAACTGTTGGATTAATTCAGGAGTCCATTGTGTAACCTGATCATTCTTTCCGTAGGTATGGAACTCCGCTAACCTCGCTAAGCACTCTTGTAGTTCGTATGCGAAGGTTACAAAGAAAATATCATATACTTCGATAAAGATATACTTGTTTTTCCACTCTTTGGTAGTTAGCCTTGTACTTCGATTCTCTTTTAAGGAAAACTCTTGGATTTGTTTATCGAACTAGTCTTCAAGCTCATAATTCAAGGCCGCCAGTGACCTCGTGTCATTACCCTATTTCTCTCAAAATGCTCCTGGTCCCCGCAATAGAACCATTTTTTGGCTTGAGGGGCTCTTGACCCAGGTTCAGATTTAAGGTTTTCCAACAAACCCCTATACTACTGGCCCTTTCGGAAATGACCTACTTGTGTAGGCCAAGGTCTCACCCTAAGTAGTATGGGAGGATGTTGGAACCAGGTTTCCTCACCCTGAGAGAAAGAGACTTAATAGAGGCATCCTGGTTAAGATTTATCATATTTGCACATAAGGAATCTTATCACAGAAATCTTAACAGTGTACATGCAGAATGAGAAGTTCACAAACCACAGATAACATAAGCAATTATTACTAATAAGATCTCAGTAATACCTTCATATTCACGCGCACATCAATATTAATCAAACTAAATCAAAGAACATAGCTAGTTTATAACACAGAGATGCGACCAACAGACTTATCATTCATTAGCTCCAAAATCCACTTACAGACCCAATTCCCAACCCGCGCACACAACTAGTGGGGTTCACACACACCAGGATTAAGGATCTCTACACACACATCTAGCCAGAGTCCTTACCCAATTACAACCCACAACATATCTCAATAGCTCACAACTAACATCTATCAAGCTTAGCCTACCTCTAGACTTGATGTACTCATCTATTTATAGCACCTTAGCTTGCGCTATCCCATCGTCCGCAAACCATGGTTTGCAGAACCTAGGTCTACCCTTTTGACCCATTACAATCCATTGGGGGTTTGACTAATCTAAAAGGAGTGTATTAGTTCTGCTGTGCTAAGTGTAATTTCAGTTAAATAAACATGTACAAATTGTCACAATAAGTTTGCTTAAGGTATGAGAGTTTTAACCATGAAAATTAGATCAATTAGTGAACTTTTAGCATGTAAATAAGCCTTAAAAACACTGAAAAATAGTGGATAACAGAGAAAAACATTCAAACATAGGTTTTACACAGTAGGCATGATGAAGTAGTTCACCCCTCCGGGGCTACATCTCCTGGTCCAGCTCCCAATGGCATGTCCCTCTTTGTCATTGTTAAGTCCCTATATTAATAGTGTAGTGCCTCATTATGTTAGTGTAGCCCCACTTATTGTTATTATTGTACCCTTGTAACCCCCATATTGTTATTATTGTGCCCTTAAATTATTATTGTTAGGTCGGCTAGGATTACATTGTGGCCCATTAGGATTACATTATGGCCCCATGAACTCCTATATATAGAAAGGAGGTTTTGTAAATTGTATCATCCAAGAATTTTTCATTTATGTAATGTATTGGAGGTTGCCCCCTCGAAGTGGCTTATTTCTAAGGAGTTGATATCTTTTTATTCTATTTTTGGAGCTGGTTACACAACATTTGGTATCAGAGGTTTGGATTCTAGGGTTTCGCTGCTCCAAACTAGTCCATAATTAGGTCATTGTGGGAGATTGGACACAACTTTGTCTTGGAGAATCCAAATCAGGTCAGACCTGTGGCATTCAAAAGAGAATTCAGAGGGTTACTTAAGTGCTGAATTTCAGATATAGAAGAGCTACAATCATAAAGATAATACAATTTCAATATCGAGCTCCTCAAAAGCAAGTAAAAGGTGTGTATTGTTTTTCTCCAATTGCATAAATCTTGTTTGAAAAATCAGTTTGAAGTGATTCCAAGGGCCTATTGAGCATATATTTAAGTATTTCATTCTGAAATGCCTCCTAAAAATAATTCAACACCCATTAAGCCCTCATAAATCTATACTATGATGCATGAAGTGGAAGAATTGCAGTATGAGATATCAAAATTACGGTACCAAGTGCAACAAATTTCGATCTTACGAAGAGCAACCGAAGCTAACATAGATGGTTTAAAAGAAGAAATGGAGGCTAATTTGGATGTTTTGAAGGATAAAATAATAGCTAATATGGATGATAAATTAGTGGAAGATGACATCGAGCATCAACGACAAGTTCTCCAACTCTCAAAGGATAACCTAACTTTGGTGCAGAATCTAATGAAACAACAGGAATATCAACATCACATCGAAAGAAGTTCTGAAGCGGTCACAAAAACTAGAACTCAACAAGTACGATCAATTTCAGAGTATCTCAGCAAGTGGAAGAACTTCCCTGTAAAATATTCCACATGGGAGGATGAGAATTTTATACAGAAGCATCAAGAAATAATCAAGCGTTGAGGACAACACTTGTTTGAAGGAGAGGGGCATGTTAAGTCCCTATATTAATAGTGTAGTACCTCATTATGTTAGTGTAGCCCCACTTATTGTTATTATTGTACCCTTGTAACCCCCATATTGTTATTGTGCCCTTAAATTATTATTGTTAGGTCGGCTAGGATTACATTGTGGCCCACTAGGATTACATTATGGCCCCATGGACTCCTATATATAGAAAGGAGGTTTTGTAAATTGTATCATCCAAGAATTGTTCATTTATGTAATGTATTGGAGGTTGCTCCCTCGAAGTGGCTTATTTCTAAGGCGTTGATATCTTTTTATTCTATTTTTGGAGCTGGTTACACAACAGTCATTATGCTAAAAATTGTAAATTATGTATGTTTTTAGGCCTCTAATGGATATTTTCTCTACACCAATGGCTCCAGAATGCTCAAATTAGTCTAATTAGACTCTTGTTTCACCAAAATTGGTCGAAAATTGACCTCCCAATGCATTTTTCCCAATGATAGTTAGAAAAGCTCCACTAAATGTGGAGACTGGCAGTTAATTGCAGATAAATTAATGGTTAACCCCAAATTTTGGGGCATGCCCCAAATCTGTCGGGTGGTTAAGTTGGAATTAACTATGAGTGGCGGGGTGGTCACATGCCACCCCCACGGTAACTACCGCTTACGTTTTACATTCCCACCACATACGCTGGAACTGGGAGTATGGTTCCATAACTTAAAACCGTCATACTAAATGTTTAACCCACCATGCAACTAGTCATTGGAAACCAGCCGCCGGTTCCATTGGATGCCGTGGTTAACATGTGGGCTGCGGTTCCAGGTGGAAGGTCATGTGAAAGGGGGGGCTGGCCCTTTGGGGCTAGCCTCCTAAGCCCTCACTGCCAATATTATTAAACTTTAAATACAAGTGGCAGCCTATAGGGGTAAGAAACACCCCACACACAGAATGGTAAGAGGTATTATGTGTGGAAAGGAGGTCGTGGGTTCGACCCCCGTCAACTCCATAGAAAATTTACACCAACCTTGTGAGGACACGTGGCGGCCTGTGGGATTTCCACGTGTCACTCAATCATTCGCCCATCTATAAACACATCCAACGGTCCATAATAGATTCATACCATAATAATCCAAAAGCCCACAATGTGCCATGTGGTACCACAAAATTGGCTTAGAAGAAATTGGAATATTCCCAAAATATTTCGCTGACTGTACCTGCAAGTTGACTGGGCATCCAGTCACCAATTTTTTTTTTGTTGGAAAAATGAACAGAATGCGATATCTTCCTCATATGACATTGGTTTTTTTAACCATTCATGGTGCCGGAATCGCAACGACGATACCTTTCTAGTTGCTCAGGTTTAGACCTGTTTTGAGCACTTTCATTTTTGAGCATATGACTTGATCTCCTGATCACACCTCCCCATTGGGAAGCTTTTGGACCCAAAAAGACTTTAATCACCTATTCATAAGATAAGGGGACAACTCCCTCACCTTTTCCACTTCCATCCATCTTTCCTTACTTGGTTTGCTGCCCTTGAGCCCAATCCCAAGGTAATTGACACTTCCTCCTTTACAAGTGTGTGTTCTCCTGTCAAGGATGGCATCCTCTTTGAGGTCGTCTAGAAATTCTGGCGAGAAATCTTCTATTGATGGCAAATGAATGTCACTCCCTTGATAATCAATCAATGGAGGCTCATACAAACGTAAATTCTCCACATTAACAACGGAGTACATTTGCATATATGAAGGCAAGTCAAGTTGAAATGCATTATTACCAACTTGTTTAATAATATTGAATGGACCATAACGAATAGGCTTGAGCTTTTTACCTTCTCCTTACATCCTTTCTTTGCTTATGTGCAACCATACTTCATCTCCTTCTTGAAACTTGTGATCAACTCTATGTTTGTCATGCCTCTCCTTGTACTTTCTTTGACTCTTCTCAAGCTATTCTTGAACTTGTTGATGAATAATCTAAATTTTCTCAATGAAATTTAGAGCCTTGTCAATATCAATATGGCCATCAATTGCAACATCCTTCTCATAGATGAAGTCTAATGGCGATTTAGGCAAATACCCAAAGCAATCTTCAAAAGGTGAAGTATTTGTAGAAGAGTGCTTGGCCCGGTTGTAAGTGTGCTAAATGTAATGTAGTTGTTAGTCCCACAACTTGGGATGTTTGTTGCAATATCCTCTCAATAGATGCAAAACAATTCTATTCACCACCTCGGTTTGGCCATCAGTTTGAGGATGAAAAGCAGTACTCTTTTTCAACTTTGTGTCCTTCATCTTCCAAATATTGGACCAAAAATTCCCAACGAACCTGGAATCCCTGTCACTAACAATAGAAGTTGGAAAACCAAAATGAACCCATACCATGGAAAATTTTAGGGGCTAATATTCGTAGGTGGGCTAATTTTCCATGGTTTTTCCAAAAAAAAAGATTCGCCAATTTCCATTTTTTTATAAAAATGATTCGCCCAAATTTTACAATATAAAGTTATTTTACCTTAAAAATCGCCAAAATTATATAGAAAATATATATAATATCATTATAAAATTGAATAATTTTACAAATACATCAATACACATTTTATAGTTTGCATATTAGGGACTAGTGATATTCGCCAATTTTTTAAACTTCAAAAAAAAATTCGATCCTTAAAATTTTCCCTAACCCATACATGTTGAAAATAAAGTTCAGCAGTTTGTTCATCAATAATGGTTTTCTTACGTGGCATAAGTATACACATTTTACTAAATCTATCCACAACAACATAAAGATAATCATGTTGTTTTCTTGACATAGATAGACCTCCAACAAAGTCCATGGAGACACTCTCCCATGGCCTTGATGGTACCGGTAATGGTGTGTACAACCCAAGCTTCCTATTGCTAGGCTTTCTTGTTGCACACATAGAACATCCTCTTATAAAATATGACACACTATCTATCATTTGAGGCCAATAACAATACCTTTGTAGATGCGCCATTGTTTTTCTTACCCGAAAGTGACCAGAAATAAGAGACGAATGAGCCTCTCGCATGACACTAAGTCTCTCTCCTTGTGGTATAAACAACTTTCCCAAATGAAACAACAAATTGTTATGCAAGTGATAATCATTTTCCTCAACTTGATTCCCTTCACTTAAACTAGCATACACATCTTTAAAATCAACATTAGATGCATACTGTTCTATGTAACTCTCATGTACAATAGAATAATTTTTAAGCAAAGTAGAAGCACTTATAATAGGCCTTGAAAGAATATCAACAAATTTATTGAAAATATATTTCTTGTACCTTATAACCAAGTGAAATTGTTGAAGAAATCCCATCCACCTAAAATGTCGTGATTACTACAATTTTGTTTGTGACTGCAAGTACTGTAGTGGTTGGTGATCAGTATGAATAATCGTCTCTTTACCCATCAAGTAGTGTTCCTACTTCTTGATGCTTTGTACCAACACATATAGCTCTTGGTCATATGTTGGATAATTGATTACAACACCATTTAATGTTTCAGAATGAAAGGCGATAGGCTTACCATGTTGCAAAAGTACTGCTCCCATGGCATAATCACTAGCATCGGTCTGTATCTCAATTGGCTGTCTCAAATCTAGTAATGCAAGAACCGGTGCTGAACTGATATTGTATTTTAAAGCTTCAAAAGATTTCTGATGTTTTCCTCCCCATTTGAAGCCTTTCTTCACACTTTTCATTGCATGCATAGGAGCTACTATGGCAGAAAAGTTAGCAATAAAATTTCTCCAATAGTGAGCTGCACCTAAAAAACTTCTTACTTATGTTACTGATTTGGGAGTGGGCCAATTCACAATGAATTCCAATTTATAAGGATCAATTCTCAATGTGCCTCCTCCTACAATGTATCCCAAATAAACCAAAGAAGTTTTTCCAAATTCGCACTTAGACATCTTAAGAAATAATTGCTCTTTCTTCAAAACATCAAGTACCCTCTTTACATGCAAGACATGCTCTTCTCTTGTTTTTCTAAAAATGAGTATATAATCTAAATACACAATCACAAAGTCACCAAGAAATGGATGAAAAACATTATCCATCACACATATGAAAGTCGCCAGTGCATTACACAAACCAAACGACATAACCAACCACTCAAAGAGTCCTTGTTTGGTTTTGAATGAAGTCTTCCATAAGTCACTTTCTGCAATTCTTACTTGATGATATCCACTCCGTAAATCTAACTTAGTGAAATATTTTTCTTCTTTCAACCGATCTAACAAATCATCTATCCTTGGGAGTGGGTATCGATTCTTTATTGTTATCTTGTTTAAAGCTCTGAAGTCGACACACATTCGCCAAGTCCCATATTTCTTCAGAATCAGGACTATAGGTGAACCGCATGGCGAAGTGCTTGGCCTTATCAGTCCCTTGTCCAACAAGTCCTTGATTTTCCTCTTTATTTCAGCATTCTCCATTATCGACATGCTATACATGCTGATGTTTGGAAGAAGACAATCTTGTTGAAACTGAATCTCATGTTGAATCTCCCTTTTAGGAGGCAAACTTGTTGGATCATGAAACATCTCATGATGTGCATCAACTACATAATATAAATATGATTTAAAATTAGGATCACAATCTTCAAATTACTCATGATTAACATCATCTTTAGGCTTAATCATTATAAGAACAAAATTATTACTTGAATTCACCAGCCTTTTTACCTGTCCAGCATTTACCATTGCAATACTCGTCTTCTTGGGATGTGCTCTAAAAATGTACTCCTTTCCATCTTTGAATAAATGGTATTTGTTCTCATGGCGATGGAAGATAGCTTTCCTGTCATACAAGTAAGGACTGCCCAACACAACACCTGTAATATCAAGCGGAACCACATCTAATTCAACTGTGTCAACAAAATGTGCAGTTATTGCAAAGTGCAATATGCACTTCTTTGAAACTTGTAAATTTGCATCCTTACAAATCTACCCAAGTGGATATGGTTTTGGATGTGGAATGGTCTCAAGGTTAAGTTTCTTGAACAATTCTTCAGAGATTAAATTCACTTGTGAATCACTGTCAAATAGTGTATCAATGTTGGTATGTTTGGATATGACCCTCACATTAAACAATTCAATTCACTCTTCTTCATTTGGAGCTTCTATATGACAGTTTGAAGTACTATTACTGGGTTTTGTTTCAGTATCTTTCCCCCTCATGTTCTTCAATCCCATGGCTGTAATTTTAGTTTCATCACCTGAATATTCTTCTAAGTCATGTTGATTTGTAGCTGCAGTTTTCTGCTTCCCTTTTTTATTGTTAAATTTGGGTCTCTTTTCAGGATGTAGTTTCTAACATTTTTTCTCTTCATGGCCTTCTCTTGAACAATGTTTACAAACCACTTTCTCTCCCTCTTTCTTGACAAATGCATTATTTTTTCCTTTTCCTTTTGAGGTCTTCTCTTTGTTTTCCCCTTTAAAATTCTTGTTTCTACCCTCTTAAAAAGTAATTTTCCCTCTAGCTTCTAAATGTGTAGCTTGAACACATACCTCATCTAGGCTTGTAGGATTAAACATGAGGATAGTATGTCTAAGGTAGCTATGCAATCCCCCTATGTACTTGAGAAAAGTATCTTGACTCTGCAAATATACCCCAAATAAGAGAACTCTTCTCCGAAATTCTTGGGTGTAGTCTTGTACATTTTGTCCTTTCAATTTTCTAAAAAATTTCCAGTTCATTTTGACTTTTTGCATGTGAGCTAATGGATAAATCTGTTGTTTTATTGTAGTAATGACATCAGTCCATGATAGAATAATATTACCATGTCTTTTGATCTCCTCCTTTGTCTTGGCTTCCCACCAAACAAGAGTTGCACCTTCCATGCATAATGAAGCTAGTTGGATTTTGGTGTCATCATCATGAAGGTTCTGAATTCTCAAATAGACCTCCAATTACCTAATCCAATTATCAATATTTTCTACACTGACTTCACCATTAAACATTGTAAATTAAAAGTTAACATCAAGTTTTAGAAAAGGACTTTTACCAGTGTTCTTTGACTTGTGTGACTAGTGTACTGAAGATGAAGTAGAGGACAATGATGATGAGGATGAGGATGGTGACTTTCCACTTCCTCCATTTCCTCCGTTGCCCTGCTTTGATTTTTCTTCATCGTTGTGACCTCCTGATGATCCATGAACTTCCTTGTGAAGTTTGGATCCTTCTCCTTCTAGTATTTCATTCCTTTCTTGATAAAGGACTCTCACCATTTCAATCATGTCAAGGAATGCTTTCTTGAACACTATTTCTTCCCCTATGGGATCCACTTCTTCATGGGTTTCTTCTTCTCTTGGAGGCATGCTTGATGTTGCTTCTGCTTCTTTTGGAGGTGAACTAGGTGGTGGAGAATGTGGCAATATTTACCTCCTTTGTTGTGGCTCACTTTGAGAACCTCTTGCTTCCACTAATTTTCCTTCTCCTCTCTTAAGCTTGAGCCTAGTAAGCATGAAAACCCTTGAAAACAGTTAACAAATCCTTGCACATGAAAACACCAGAGATAAAAACCTAGATCTGATACCAACTTGATTTGAAAGGACTGCATTAGTTATGCTGTGCTAAGTGTCCTTTCAGTTAAATAAACATGTACAAATTGTCTCCATAAGTTTTCTCAAGGTATGAGAGTTTTAACTAATTAGTGAACTTTAAGCATGTAAATAAGCCTTCAAAACACTGAAAAACTATGCATAACAGAGAAAAAAAATTGACACATAAGTTTTACACAATAGGCATGATGAAGCAGTTCACCCCTCCTGGGCTACATCTACTGGTCCAACTCCCAATATCATGTCCCTCTTTGTAATTATGCTCAAAATTGTAAATTACACATGTTTACAGGCCTCTAATGGTTGTTTTCTCTACACCAATGGCTCTAGAATGCTCAAATTAGTCTAGGTAGACTCTTGTTTCACCAAAATTGGTCAAAATTTGACCTCCCAATGCATTTTTCCAATGATAGCTAGCAAAGCTCCACTAAATGTGGAGACAGTTAACTGCAGATAAATTAAGGGTTAACCATGAATTTGGGGGCACGCTCCAAATTTTCCAGGCATTTAAGTTGGCATTAACTGTGAGTGGTGGGGTGGTCACATGCCACCGCCACCGTAACTTTCGCTTACGATTTACATTCCCGCCACATATGCTGGAACCGTGAGTATGGTTCCATAATTTAAAACCGTCATACTAAATGTTTAACCCGCCATGTAACCATTCATTGCAAACCCGCCGCTGATTTCATTGGATGCCATGGTTAACGTGTGGGCCACGGTTTCAGGTGGAAGGTCATGTGAAAGGGGGGGCTGGCCCTTTGGGTCTGGCCTCTCAATCACTCACCGCCGAGATTATTAAACTTTAAATACAAGTGGCGGCCTATAGGGGTAAGAAACACCACATAGGCGAAATGGTAAGAGGTCTTGTGTGTGGAAAGGAGGTCGTGGGTTCGACCCCTGTCGACTCCACAAAAATTTTACACCAAACTTGTGAGGACACGTGGCAGCCTGCAGGCTTGCCACATGTCACTCATTCATTTGCCCATCTATAAACACATCCAATGGTCCAGAACAGATTCATACCATCATCATCCAACAACCAACAATGTGCCATGTGGTCCCACCACATTGGCTTAGAAGAAAATGGAATATTCCCAGAATATTCTGTTGAATGTACCTGCAAGCTGATTGGGCATCAAGTCACCAAAATTTTGTTGTTTGCAAAAATGAATAGAACGCAATATCTTCCTCATACGACATTGGTTTTTCGAACCGTTCATAGTGCCAGAATCACAACGACGAGACCTTTTTGGTCGCTTAGGTTTGGACCTATTTCAAGCACTTTCATTTTTGAGCATATGACTTGATCTCTTGTTCATTGACCCACCCCAAACCCCCTCTGCTAGACCAAATACTACCAAAATATTTCAAAACTTGGGAAAAAATAGGGCTAGGAACCCCTGTTCCAACAATGACTATCACTCATGGGGCTGAAACAAAACATATCAACGTGTATCCCCCTGCTAAACCTCTCTTGAGATTAGAAAACACACATTGGGTTGAAGAAGAAGAAGAACATGATTCGAAAGGTACCCAACCAGTTTTAACAATAGCCCAAGCCATGAGTCTTAAGGAAAATTATGAGGAAAATCTGATAAATTTCTATATTTCTAAACCTAATTTCCCGCAACATTTAGAAGGACAATCTAGTCATAATTTAGATATCATTATTGATCTGCAGGAATTTATGAACATAATTTAGCTTCTGAATTACATTCAACCCTCTTATTTGCATTTACTACATTTTCAATGTCTGAATGGGGGAGTAAGGTAGTGGAAATGTTTCCTAAAAAATATTTAAACATTAATTCTGCCTTAACTCATGAGCAAGAAAAACAATTAATTCAAACACTGAATTTTTTTTAAGATACATTTGCATGGGAATATACTGATATGCGAGGCATTCACCCAAACAAATGCATTCATCACATTTATATAGAAGAAAATTCTAGGCCTGTGAGACAACCACAAAGCAGGATGAACCCTGCTTTAAGGGGAATTGTAAAAGTTAAATTACAAAAATTGTTAAATGTAGGATTCATCGATCCTATCTCAAATAGCCAGTGGGTATCCACACTAGTCATTTTCCCCAAGAAAAATGGTAAATGGCGAGTTTGTGAAGATTACAGGGAAATAAACAAAGCTACATTAAAATACCATTTCCCTTTACCGTTTATAGCCCAAGTACTGGATACTCTAGCAGGGAAGAAGTGCTTTACCTTCCTAGATGGATTCAACGGATACAATTAGATTAGGATAGCCCCTGAGATTTATGAAAATACAATGTTTACATGTCCCTGGGATACCTATTCATACAAAGTATTACCATTTGGCCTATGCAACGAACCAACCACATTTCAACGGGCAGTCCTTGGCATTTTCTCTGATCTTTTGCATGATTGCGTAGATGTTTATATGGATGATTTTATAGTTATGGGTGATAATTTTGAAGAATCTTTACATAATCTTGAAATTTTTTTGTAGAGATGTAGAGAAACTAATCTTTCATTCAGTAATGAAATTTTTTTATGATTATGAATGAAGGTATTGTTTTGGGTCATCATGTTTCTGCTGTAGGAATTAAGGTTGATCCAACAAATATTGAGGTTATTGTAAAGCTACCCCCACCAACCAATCAAAAGGGAGTTCGTAGTTTTCTTGGACATGCAGGTTACTACAGAAGGTTTGTTGAAAACTTTACAAAGGTAGCCTCTCCATTGTTTAAATTATTGACCAAATAATCTGAATTTCATTGGAATGATGAGTGTCGAGCTGCATTTGATAAACTCAAGGAAAATCTTTCTTTAGCACATGTCTCGAGAGGCCCAGATTGGAATTTTCCTTCTCATATTTCCACTGATGCCTTTGATTCATCCATAGGAGCAGTATTGGGTCAAAAGGAAAATCCTATAACCCATGCCATTTTTTTTATTAGTAAAAACTTAACTCCTACAGAATTGAATTACACGATAACTGAAAAATAATTCCTTGCTGTGATTTATGCTATTAAAAATTTTAGACACTACATCACGGGTTATGAAGTTTTTGTACACACAGATCATTTTTCTATTCGTTATCTCATGAATAAACCAATCACTAATGGAAAAATTACTAGGTGGATGTTGTTGCTGCAGGAATTTGACATCACGGTATTGGATAGACAGGGAAAATAAAATCAGGTAGCTGATTTCTTGTTTAGGCTCAACCATGCAGGTGAGGATGTTCCTGTTAATGATAAATTTCCATATGAAAATTTTTTTTCCATCTCTGTTAAAACACCATGGTTTTCAGACACGGCCAATTATCTTGCTATAGGAAAGTTTCCACCTTAATTTTCATCTAATTAGAAAAATAAAATCATTAGAAAAAGTGTTGATTATTCTTGGATTAGGGGAGATCTCTTTTTTACAGGACCTGATTTGATTCATTATAAATAGTTGTTGCGTGTCATTTATGAGTAAGACCCAGTTAAGATTGGAGTTAAAGGGAAGTGGACTATCAACAGTATAATTAGAAAATTGTATAGGTCATGCATGAGGTCAGCAAAAGGCCTTAGATGTATTGCACAATCATTAATTTGAAATTTCTTAATTAATAGGGGATAAATTTCCCTAGGGATTGCACAAGAAAGGCAGGGCATCCAGATGAAAGAAATTGGCCAAGTATTGAACAAAATCAGGCGTAGGATAGAGTGATACAGTAAGAGATAGAGCAGAGAGCTCTCAAGGCTGAGGGAATCATTGTATTGTTTCATACTCTTGAATTATGCAATATATAGATAATGAGGTTTTTAGCTGAGGCTTTCCCCAGATAAATCTTTGTGTTGTGCATTTGAAATGCTTTCTCTTTCTTGTTCATGTGATTGTGCGATCGTAATTAGTTTCCGCAATTTGTATAATAGATTCAAGTATTTTTCTTTAGCATATTAAAATATCAATTAAATATATGTGGATTTTATACATGGTATGAGAGTAGCAATCACTATAGAAGAGAATAATATGAGTTTTTTTTTAATAGGTGAATCGAATTTGCAGATATACTCTTTAGGACCAAAAAAAAATTCAAGATGTCTTTCTGTGTATTATGACTCGAATATGCCTTTGAGGGTAGTTTGAATTACATAGCTTGGAAGGACAATATGGAAGCAATGTTGGAGGACAATGATATTTCGAGGTTTGCAACAACTGATGCTCAAAATATTGAAGCATGGAAGAAGAATGTAGCAAAGGTGAGAAGGATCCTGTTATAAGGAGTTCGATATCATATTGTCTCAGACCTCCATGGAAAGGAAATTCCATATGCTATGTGGAAGGCCTTAACAATTTTTTTCAAAACAATAATGACCACAAGAAGCTAGCGCTGAAGGACAAGATCAGAAAAATCAAGATGGAGAAGAGTGACACAATACCAAAATACTTGACGAAGTTCACTCAATGTCGAGATGAGCTTCGAAGTGTTGGTGTTATAGTTGTCGAGGATGATATGGTGAGCCTAACACTTATAGGCCTTCCCAAGAGATGGAAAAACTACCAGGATTATGTGAATGGGAGGGAGAAGGTACCTGAGTGGGAGTGATTATGATCCTAATTGGTATGAGAAGAGATTGGGAAGAATAGCAGAGATGGATCCTCATCAAAGACTGATGATGAGGATAATTTTTTTTTGGCTAGAAAGGCGAAGAAAGGTAAAGGGAAAGAATCCCATTCCAAATCATATTATGGTCAGGTGTGCAAGAAGAAGGACTTGTTGAAGATTAAATGTTTTCATTGTCATTAGCTTGGGCACTATGCTACAAAGTTTCCACATAAGAAGGTCGGTAATAAGCCCTCAGGAGGAGAGGAAGGTGAAGCTCTTGCTTCACAATTTCGAGTTGTATTACACTCTCATCAAATGAATGGTGTCATCGGTGATGGGTTATGTGTGATACTTCGATAATGGAGCTTCATTAGATATGACCAACAACAAATAATTCTTCAAAAACATGGAGGAGAAGGATCTCGAGATGCACATTGAGATGGGAGATAGCGGGAGGTATAGAACGACTGACATAGGTATGATTACCTTTCAGAGGGAGGTTGGTAATCCTCTCACATTAAAATATGTCATGTATGTTCATGGATTAAAGAATAATTTAGTTTCAGTTGCTATGTTGGAAGACCATGGCTATGATGTGATATTTAGAAAAGGAAAGGTGTTCCTTCATCAAAAAGCCATGAGACAAGTCAAGAATATTGCGGTTCGGGTAAAAAGCCTCTACAAACTAGATGTAGAAGAATGTGGTGCCTTGAGCACAAAATCAGAGAAGGTGCAGAGCCAAGACATCAGTGAGTTATGGCATAGAATATTGGGCCATCTACACCATGGAGCTTTGAATATCATACAAAAAATTTCTACAGAAATTCCCAAGGGTGCACTTGAGTAGTGAGATACATGCAAAGGGTGTACATTGGGGAAGTAAACCAAAGCCACCTTTCATGATAAGGACAACCGAGCAAAGGCGATACTTGATAGAGTTCACTCATATGTGTGTGGATAATTCTCAACAACCTCCACAACAAAAAAACAAGTATTATGTGGTTTTTGTAGATTATTTTTCATGCAATTTTTGGATATTATTCATGCAAAAGAGAGATAAGAGGTTCTCAAAATTTCGTGAGTTAAAAGAACTTGTCGAGAAAGATACGGGGAAGAAGGTGAAGGCTCTGAGGAGTGAAAATGGTGGAGAATATGTCTCGAATGAATTCAAGAACTTATGTGATTTAGAAGAAATTTGAAGGGAATTTATAGCACCTCATAACCCAAAGCAAAATGGGGTTGCAGAAAGGAAGAAAAAACATATTGTGGGAGAAGCATGAGTGATGTTGCATGACCAGGGCCTACCGTTGCACTTCTAGGCTGAAGCATGCAACACAAGAGTATTTGTGCAGAACATAAGTCCTTATTGGATTCTCGAGATAAGTACACCAAAGGAAGCTTTTTCAGGTAACAAAACCAGATGTGGCACGCTTTAAAAATTTTGGTTCATCAATTTCTTTCCATGTAACCAAATATGTCAGGGAAAATCTAGAGCCAACAATTGAGTTGGGAATATTTTTGGGGTACACCAATACACCTCACAACTCTTGGGTGTACTTTCCATCTCATAGTATGAAAGTGGCCACAAGATATGTGAAATTCCATGAAGATAAGGCCATGTAAATTTCCCTTGAGAGGGAGCTTCAGTTGCGTGCAGTTGAGGAGTTCTTAGCTCCAAAAGAATAACCTCAAGATGTGGAGCAGCCACAAGCAGAGGAACAGAGAGTGGAAGCACCCACTCATGCAGAGACATCCAAAGATGGAACGAAGTGCACCAAAGAGGCTAACAGGTCGGTGCTTGATGCTAGAGATAATATGGGAGCACCCAAATCACAGTGCAGGCAGAGAAGGTCCCTAGAGCGACACACTGGCTACATGTCTCTTATGAACGAGAGTGTAGAGACTGGGCCATCCTCATTCAAGGGAGTAGTGAAACAACCAATTTGGGTTCATGCCTTGGTTGAGGTGTATGACTCCATTATCAGAAATAATGCATGGGAAGTTTTCCGAAGATTGAAGGGGAAGTCATTTTTAGGATCCAAGTGGATCTACAAGGTGAAGCACGCAATATATGTGACTATTGAGAAACACAAGTCCATATTTGTGGCCACAGGGTTCTCTTAGGTGGAGGGATTCGATTACGAGGATACCTTTGCTCCAGTTGCAAGGTACCCATCAATCTTATCTATCCTTTCACTTCCATCATATATGTGATGGCATATACATCAGATGGATGTAAATACAACCTTCCTCAACGAATTGATTGAGGAAGAGGTGTACAATGAGAAACTAGAAGGTTTTTAGACCTTCGAAAAAGATTTGAATGTGTGCAGAATCAAGAGAGAAATTTATGGATTGAAGCAGGTACCTCATGCTTGGTACATCAGAATCGAAAACTACTTCACCAGTTGAGCTTCACCAAAATTGAAGCAGATGCGAACCTTTACCATATTGTGGTAGAAGGTAAAATATTGATCATTTTACTTTATTTCAATGATTTTATTCTGACAGGTGATGGGAAGATCATCAAGTCTTGCAAAGAGGATCTTGCAAGAGAATTTGAGATGAAGGATATGAGGCTCTTTCATTATTTTCTTGGATTGGAAATTTGGTGAAGAGTTGGGGAACTATTTGTATCTCAAGGAAAGTGTGTCGACGAGATTCTGAAGAAGTTTCACATGGAGAGCAACAAACCCATGGAGACTCCTCTAGCAGTGAACTGGAGGAAGGAAGATGCTAGTTCAGGCGAAGTGGTAGATGCTACCATATACAGGTAGCTTGTGAGTTCACTCATGTATTTGGTGAACACACAGAAAGACATATGCTATATTGTTAACCAACTTATTTAAGCTATGGTTAAGCATACCAAGCTCTATTGGAAGGTAGGCAAGCATATGTCGAGATACCATAGAGGCACCACAGAGTTTGGGAAATAGTACAAGCGGAAAAAGAGAGTGAAGCTTCAAGGCTTCACAGAAGCATATTGGGAAGGGAGTCCATTAGAAAGGAAGAGCACATTAGGGGGCATCTTTAGTATTGGGTTAGCAGTAGTTTCCTAGTACAATAGGAAGAAGATATTAGTTTCACTTAGTTCAACAGAGGCAGAGTACATGGTTGCTAGTCAAGAAAATTGTGAGGCCATTTGGATGAGGAAGATACTTGTTGGTTTGTTTGGTCACCAGATGGATCCGACGGTGATTTATTGTGATAACTATAGTTGCATCAAACTCTCGGTTAATCTAGTTTTTCATGACAGGTCCAAGCATATTGATATCCGATATCACCATATTAGAGATTGTGTGCATATGAGGATTATGTCATTAGAGTACATTCCTACAGAGGATAAGGATGTAGACATCTTGAATAAGGCATTGTCAAGAGGAAAATTGGAGTTCCACAGACACAAGATCGGGTAGCAAACAATCACTTTCTTGTTGAGAGAGACTGTTGAAATTGGCAAAAAGAAGAGGCTTATAATTTAATTTCCCCTTGTAATATTCCTAAAATTAGCATGTAGCTAATGGGAATATTAAATTTTGTTTCTTGCACTTAGTAGGTGAATAAATGGGTGAAAGGGACCCATACTTGTCTTATGTTGGCATAAAAGCCCTCTTGGTGTGAAAGGGGGGTAACTTAGTGGTTGGATTTTTCACTTCCCATGTGTGTAAAGGAAAAGAATCAAGTTGATTCAGTCAAGTTGACCAAGTCAACAACGCAGCATGGAGGAGAAGTCTTGATAGAGCTACAACACAGTTTTGGAGGGAAAGTATTCACATGGTGTTGGAAACCCTAATAGGTGGGACCCAAGGTGAGGAGGCTCAAAAAACTTATAAGGAGGAAGATAGAAGAATTTTGAGGTTAGCTTATGGATTATTGATTTTGGTCTGCTTAGACTATTTGCAATCTCTTACTGTTTAGCAGAGTTGCAGTGCTGCTCAGCACAAGGCATTCCTGCTCAGGGATTCCTTCTCCTTCATTGGGTGATCTCTTGGAAGAGTTATGTTCTTCATTTCCCACATCTAGCTTGTGGCCAAGCATCCTCCTTCAGCCACAGCATTATTCCTATTGTAGGGGACGTTGTGTTGCAGGGTGTTGCAGTGGGAGACTCACAACACCAGCTCCTAAGCTTATCTTTCAGAGGAGGGAGCTCCCCTTGCTTTGCAAGATCTGTACAGGAGGTTCCGGAGCTCATTTTACATCTTGGAATGTGGCCACATCACCTTCCATCCTCTATAGCATAGTTAGCTTCAGAAATTGTGTCATTCTCTAGAGGGCAGCAGTAGCAGGGTTTGATCCCTTGCTTGTGAGCTCTTTCCTTGGAGAAAGGGCCAACCCTTCTCCCGAAAAGCTCTGTACTTCATTCTTATTCTTTCCCTTGTATATTTCAGTCATAATTTATTCAGTGCTATAGTATAACTTGTTTTTCAGATCCAGATCTACAGATCTGCATTTTTATACATTGTACTCTCATGAAACCCTTGCCGGGTTGATCTTATTTTGTATAAAAGGAAGGAATATCCATTTTCTCAGCCATTGGATGATTGTACGCTTTTGATATCTTATTTATTATCATTTTATACATAAACCCTCATTATAATAACATAGTACTTGCTTCAGTACTTTCTACATGAGACAGGCTATGGGGTTTGGGCTTATTTGAGTTGCATTGACTTGGGGAGATTTGTTTATGTTGGCTAGAGTGATTTTTTTCACCTCTAATTCTGCATGTGAGTTGTATATGATGTATTCTAAGGGATCCAAGTCCCATTCCTCACAGGTCTAGAATTATTTTATGAATACTGTTGTTTTATGCTATATATTGCTGCATTTCCCCACTTGGAAAGGAGGATATAGGCAATATACTTTCTGAGGTTCTTTCATATACTAGTGAGATTTTATTTTACATCTAATGAGCTGATCTACATTTCCATGCGTATGATTTGTTGAAGCTCCAAATTTAGAATATCTTAAGATATTCTATTTGTTGTAGATTTTCCCTATTTTGGGATATTACAGTGGTATCAAAGTTTCCATCTTGGCTCAGCCTGTGTATTTCAGATCCAATCAGAAGACAAGAATAAGAGGAGAGAAAAATTATGGATAGGATGAGATTACTCTCATCAAGAAGGAGAAAGCTGCAGTGAGACCTCTAGAAGGTGTCAAGAGGAAGAAGAAGATCCATGCACTTCCCGATCTCATAGAGGGAGTGGAGAGAAGTAATACCACTTAGAACATGAGATCCTGAGTGGGTATTTGGAAAAATACAAGTGCCAACCTAGGGCTCTCAAAGAGACCCTAGATTTTCCTCAGTTTATTCAACTGAGAGAAGAAAGAAGACCATGAAGTAAGAGAATGATAAGAGGCAACATATTCTTGTTGTCTACATTTGATGGATCACTCAAGGGTGCACCAAAGACTTGGGTGATGAAACTAGAAGAATTTTTCCTAATACATCAATTAGTAGAAAAAGAGGCCGTGGAGATCTCAGTGCTACACTTGGAGGGCAAGGCAAGGTCTTGGTGGATCAACCATGTAAGTCATGCAACAGTATCTACTTTTGTTGATTTTACCCATCAAGTAATCAGAATATTTGACAATAGAATATCAGAGGAGGAGGAGTCCGCTTCTCCACTTGAGGATCCTTGTACCAGTAGTTGGATCAGCCAACACATTGAAGAGAGGAAGTCTTGCATCCCTACAAGAGGTTCCCAAGACTCACCAAGGTATGCATGTATTTCCATTTCCGATCATTTCAGAACATCTTATGGAAAACCTTGGAAATTTGTCTTCACATGGTCAAGGATCAAAACACATTGCTGTGGTGGAGAAGCAAGCTTGCACTGTGCTGTGTGACCTTAGAGGGATGAACATTCATTCCATTTCACCCCTATTGAGTTGCATGCAGCATGAGGATTTAGGGTGAAATATTATGGAAGGCATGATGAATTTTGTGCCACTTTCTATTGGTGTTTTGCCTCCAGCACACTTGGATTCTTTTGGATTCAAGAGATTGATTGATGAGAGGTATTTTCTGAAAGATCTCCAAGGCATTACATCTCAACTTTCCATGAGGTGTAAGGAGGAATATTTGCTTTGGGCGATTGGCAGTCTTCATTGGGGATATACCAAGGGGAAGAATGAATGGAGACATCCACACTTGGATGAATGGAGGTGGATGGAGAGAAAGAGGCTTGTGAGCCACTTGCAGATCTATGACACAGGGAAGCAAGAAGCAAAGCTGCACTGGCTACTTTTGAGAGAGTTTGGCCATCTTGGGTCATACTCTTTGTTAAGAAGTAGGGAGGCATGGCATGGCACCCATATGTTAGAACAACAGAAGACTTGTTTTTATGGGGCATCATACAAGGTAACCATCATTATCTTACTTTATGGCTTGTATGAGGGAGAGATGAGGGAGCAGCAAGAGTTGTTGTTGCTGTGGTTTCACTTGGGAGAGTATGGGCAGAAATATTTCCATACTTTTTATGAAATTTCCAAAGAGAAGGAAGGCATATTCAAGGTGCAAGGAGGCTACCATTCAACATTGAAGGATCACGAGAGACTTCCATATAGGAAGAGGGTTTTCCCACATAGCAGCAAGATGGTGGATGGCTATGGCATATGGAATGTCAAAGGGAGAAGTCATGGAGTGAAAAGAGCCTTGTTACTAAGGCCTACAACGCTGTCACTTGAGAGCATGTTTCTATTGATAGAGTGTTCCAAAGGGAGGATGCACCCTCTCTCCTTACATATTTTTATGAGAAGATTCTCATGGGGAGACTTACTCATGGACCTCACATTCAGTTCACACATGGTGCATGGTAAGAAATAAATTTATGTGCTTGTTGATTACTCTATTGAGTATTTGTATTTCCTCACCATATGTAAACAGTGCATGGCTCCACAAGAGAGAAAGATTATTTATGGGTTTCATGGTCACTTTAGGGAAAAATTTTGTAATTATGATAACCCATCTCTACATGACCTTGGGAAAGTGTTGTATTGTTTTGATTGTATACAGTTGATCTATATTGTTTCTTACCACTTCATAGTAGATGAGATAACATGCATAGCTGAAAATTCCTTGGAGGACAACTTGCCATTGGATGCTTTGAATCAGTAGTTGAAAAGACTGCGATGTATCCACCATAGAGACCATGTGTATCATCCAAAATTGAACATAACCCTCAACCATTTTCTGATTTGGATGCCATATGGTGATGATGTGCCATTCATCTTGTATGGAATGGGTTGGGTTGGCATGGCTCATGACTTTGGAGGAAGGGTCCTTGGAGACTCAATCTTCTTCTTGCCATTGGAGGGAAATAATGTTGCAGCCCAAGATCAGCATGCCCTCTACACTTATCGTAAGTGGAGAGGAGGACATCATGGGATAGGCCTTCTTGCCTATCATGTTCATTTATTCAGCCCACCTACACTTCAGGAGCCAAAGGTGGAGGAGATTCTTCATGAGTTGCCATGTTGGAGGGTGACTCATTTCATATGGATGATAGCTTGGGGGTGGAGGTTTCACTTGGGAATGAGAGTTTCCCATGCACTTCAAACTCCATGCCTTGAGAGGACCTATAGATGTTGGGTGTAGAGCTTGATTATCTTGTTTACTTTGTATCACAACATTGGACCCCTGTACCTTAAAAGGGGCGGCAACGCCGCCCGTAATTAATCGCTGTCGTGGGGGGTCCAGTGGGGGGCGGAAGTGCTTTTCAAAGCCCCCCACTGGTGGGGGCTTTCGGGGGCAGTGCCCCCGAAGCTAAAAACAGATGTAAAATTGCCTTGTAAAAGTATAGTAATTTCTAGTCAATCTGGGCCGTTCATAGGTGGATGATCTGACGGTAGAAGTTATGTTTAGTTTAGGGTTTTTTGCACTAGAAGGAAACCCCCTTGTATATATGAGGGTATTGTATTATGGTTGTGTATTATGTGTGTATTCTTAGAGAGAGAAACAGATAGGGAGACTGTGAGAGAGAACAAAGGATATTAGAGCAGATCTTCTATAGGTTTTGTCTCTTCAATTTTTGCTGGATAATAGAAAGGAAGCACTGGCTGTTCGGGGTGGACGTAGCCCAAACTGGGTGAACCACGTATATCTGTGTCTCTCTGGTTTTATGTGTTTTGTCTGCTTGTATTTTCCACATATTTTATGTGTTGCATTGCTCTGTAATATATAATTTTCTAACAACTGGTATCAGAGCCGAAGGTATATTTGGCTGATAAACTCGCAGGAAAGAAGGGTTCCTGGTTCGAGTGGGAGAAATGGCGAAAGATGGTAAGTTTAGGGTCGATAAATTTAATGGCCAAAACTTCCCGCTGTGGAAGATGCAGATGGAAGATTATCTATATCAGAAAGATTTGTACCTACCATTGAGCGGAAAAACAAAGAAGCCGATGGCCATGATAGACGTGGAATGGAACATTCTCTATAGAAAGGCACTCAGAATAGTACGGTTGTGCCTTGCGGCGTCAGTCGCCTTCAATATTTCGAAGGAAGCAACAACAGAGGGTTTCATGTAGACGTTGGCGAAACTATATGAAAAACCCTCGGCCTCAAACAAGGTATTTCTTATGAAACGATTATTTAATACGAAGATGTCGGAAGGTGGATTTGTTGCAGACCATTTAAATGATTTCAATAAAGTTACCAGTCAGTTAAGTTCTGTAGGGGTAAACTTTGATGATGAAGTTAGAGCTCTGTTATTCTTGTGCTCATTTCCAGAGAGTTGGAATGGTTTAGTAATGGCCATTAGTAACTCTGTCTCTGGATCTAGTACTTTAAAGCTTGATGATGTTGTTGGTGCTATCCTTAGCGAGGAAATGCGACGGAAAATCTCCGGTGAGACATCAGGTAATGCTTTGAGTGCAAAGTCTAGGGGAAGAAGAATGGAAAGAGGAAAGAGCTCGGGATATCGCAGTAAATCAAGGAAAGTCAGATCCAAGTCCAGATCAGGGATAGTGTGCTGGAATTGCTGAAAGAAAGGACACCTAAAGAAAGATTGTAGATCTCAGAAGGGAAAAGAAGGAGACACACAGCAAGAAAACAATCATGAAGCAAATGTGACAGGTGATGTGTTACAAGATGCTTTGATTCTTTCTTTCGAAAATGTTACTGATTCTTGGGTTGTAGATTCGGGGGCTTCATTCCATGCCACACCTGATAAGAAATATTTTCATGACTATGTTCAAGGAGATTTTGGACAAGTTCGTTTGGGTGATGATAAACCCTGTAAAATTGTTGGAATGGGTAAAGTTCTTATAAAACAAAAGAATGGAAACCAATGCCTACTAAAGGAGGTAAGGCATGTTCCAGATCAGAAGAAAAATCTAATTTCAACAGGGCAGTTAGGCAGTGAAGGTTGTGTGACAACTTTCATAGATAAAACTTGGAAGGTCACCAAAGGAGTGCTGGTAATAGAAAAAGGTTAAAAGGTTGGTACATTGTATTTATGCAATGGTATTTCTAGCTTTGTTAATGCTTTAACTTTCAAAGGAGTAGATGCAGGATTATGGCATCATAGGCTCGGACACATGAGTGAGAAGGGAATGAAGATTCTTCACTCAAGAAATTTGTTGCCAGGTTTGAAGAATGTTGATTTGGATTTATGTGAAAATTGCATTTATGGAAAACAAAAGAGAGTCAGATTTCTCAAAGTTGGGAAAGAAAAGAAGAGCGAAAAATTGGAGCTTGTGCATACAGATGTATGGGGACCTACTCAGGTATCATCTCTCGGTGGCTCTCGTTATTATGTTACTTTTATTGATGATGCAACTAGAAAGACATGGATTTATTGTATTCAGAATAAATCTGATGTATTTGATACTTTCAAGAAATGGAAAGCTTTGGTTGAGATTGAGACAGGAAAGAAGTTGAAGTGTATCAGATCAGACAATGGAGGTGAATATTGCAGCAAAGAGTTTGATAGGTACTGTTCAGAGCATGGAATTCGTAGAGAGAAGACAGTTCCAAGAACACCACAAGAAAATGGTGTGTCGGAAAGGATGAACAGAACAATCATGGAGCGTGCAAGGTGCATGAGATTGCATGCAGGATTGCCTTTACAATTTTGGGCAGATGCTGTAGATACTGCTGTTTATCTAATAAACAGAGGGCCTTCAAGTTCCTTGGATGGTGGTATTCCAGAGGAAGCATGGACAGGTAAAAAGGTAAAATACTCTTTTCTAAAGCCTTTTGGTTGTGAGGCCTTTGTCCATATTAATAAAGAAAATAGAACAAAGCTTGAGGCAAAAGCAAAGAAATGCACCTTTATTGGATATGGTGTTAATGATTTTGATTATCGCTTATATGATTATGAAAATCACAAAATCATTAGGAGCAGAGATGTAATATTCAATGAAAATTTCTTGTATAAAAATCAGTTGCAGGAAAAGAAACAGGAAAAAGAAAGCAAGGAATACATGGTTCTTGATGAGATAACTGAAAAAGTAAAGGTGCCTGAAAATAATAATAATCAACAACCACAACAGCAGCAACCACCATAACAGCAACAGGCACCTCAAACACCTGAAAGTAGTGTTAGAAGATCTACCAGGATTAGTAGACCCCTTGAACGATATTCTCCTTCATTATATTATTTATTGTTGACTGATTATGGTGAACCTGAATGTTATGAAGAAGCAATGCAGGTTGAAAGTAGGAAGAAGTGGGAGCTAGCCATGGATGAATAGATGGACTCCTTAAAGCATAACCAGACTTGGGACTTAGTCAGGTTTCCTACAGGTAAAACTACATTGCAGAATAAATGGGTTTACAGGCTAAAGGAAGAAGATGGAGGAAAACATAGGTACAAATATAGACTTGTGGTGAAGGGGTTTGCACAGAAGAAGGTATTGATTTTGATGAAATATTTTCTCCTGTTGTTAAAATGACTTCAATCAGAACTATTTTAAGTCTTGTAGCAGCAAAAGATTTACATCTTGAACAGTTATATGTAAAGACAACATTTCTCCATGGAGATTTGGAGGAAGATATATACATGCAGCAACCAGAAGGATATGAGGTAAAAGGGAAAGAGAAATTGGTGTGTAGGTTAAAGAAGAGCTTGTATGGCTTAAAACAGGCTCCAAGGTAGTGGTATCTAAAATTTGACAAGTTTATGTCTGAACAAGGTTATACTAGATGTCACTCTGATCATTGTGTTTATATAAAAAGGCAAAATGATGGCAGCTATATTATATTGTTATTGTATGTAGATGACATGCTTTTTGCAGGGTCTAACATACAGGAAATAAATGTGCTCAAAAGAAAATTGGAAAATTCATTTGCAATGAAGGATTTGGGAGCTGCAAAACAAATCCTTGGTCTGAGGATAACTAGAGACAGGAAAAATCGCAAATTAACATTGTCTCAGAATGAGTACATAGAAAAGGTGTTGAAACTATTTAATAGGCAGAATGAAAAACCAGTTAGTACACATTTTGCTAGCCATTTCAAACTTAGCAAGGAGATGTGCCCCAAGACCCAAGAAGAAATGGACTATATGTCTAAAGTTCCATATGCATCAGCAGTTGGAAGCTTAATGTATGCAATGGTCTGCACAAGGCCTGATATTTCAAATGCAGTGGGAGTTGTAAGCAGGTACATGAATAATCTAGGAAAAGAACATTGGATGGCAGTAAAATGGATTCTCAGATATTTGAGAGGTACCACAAATCAAGCATTATGCTTTGGTGGTTCAAACATTGCTCTAAAGGGATATGTTGATGCAGATATGGTATGTGACAGAGATAACATGAGGAGAACTATAGGATATGTATTTACTATAGGTGGAAAAGCTATCAATTGGGTTTCAAAAATCCAAAGTGTTGTTGCACTTTCAACAACAGAAGCAGAGTATGTTGCTGCTACAGAGGCTAGTAAAGAAATAATTTGGTTACAAAGGTTTATGGATGAATTGGGTAAGAAGCATGATATGGGCACGTTATATAGTGATAGCCAAAGTGCCATTCATCTTGCAAAGAACTCAGCATTTCATTCCAGGACTAAACACATACATATCAAGTACCATTTCATACGGTCAGTATTGGAAGATGGAGAGTTGAAGCTGGAAAAGATACACACTAGCCAAAATCCTGCAGATATGCTAACAAAAGTTGTAACCAGGGAGAAATTAAGAATGTGCTCAGTTTCAATTGGTCTTCAAGGATGAAAATCAAGATGAGGAACAGCCAGGTCCAAAGAGGAGTCATTGTCCAGCAAATGAAGCAGCGGTGGAGTTGCTACAATCAGTCTCCAAGTGGGAGATTGTTGGGTGTGGAGCCTAATTATCTTGTTTACTTTGTATCACAGCATTGGACCCCTGTACCTTAAAAGGGGCGGCAACACCACCTGTAATTAATCGCTGTTGTGGGGGGTCGAGGGGGGGGGGGGGCAGTGCTTTTTAGATCCACCCCTGGCGGGGGGTTTCAGGGGCAGCGCCCCCGAAGCTAAAAACAGATGTAAAATTGCCTTGTAAAAGTATAGTAATTTCTAGTCAATATGGGCCGTTCATAGGCGGATGATCTGACGGTAGAAGTTATGTTTATTTTAGGGTTTTTTTCCCTAGAAGGCAACCCCCTTGTATATATGAGGGTATTGTATTGCGGCTGTGTATTATGTGTGTATTCTCAAAGCGAGAAACAGATAGGGAGACTGTGAGAGAGAACAAAGGATATTATAGTGGATCTACTGTAGGTTTTGTCTCTTTAATTTTTTCTGGATAATAGAAAGGAAGGACTAGCTGTTTGGGGTGGACGTAGCCCAAACTAGGTGAACCATGTATATCTGTGTCTCTCTGGTTTTATGTGTTTTGTGTGCTTGTATTTTCCGCATATTTTATGTGTTGCATTGCTCTGTAATATATAATTTTCTAACACTAGATAGCACATAGTTGTCTCCTTGAGTATGTTACTTTTGCATGATAATAGCCATTTGGGATGTGTACCAAATGCTGATTTATTTACTTGGGAGAGGCACTATGGATTTTCATTGTTGAGACAACATCTTATTCTTTGGGGGGGTTCATCATATGAGGATTCTACAGGAGGAGGGAAGGAGACTTTCCAATTCTATCCTTGCAGTTGCTTGAGGACAAGCAACATTTGGGAGGGGAGGACTGTAATATTCCGAAAATTAGCATGCAGCGAATGGGAATATTAAATTTTTTTTCTTGCACTTAGAAGGTGAATAAATGGGTGAAAGAGACCCATACTTGCCTTATGTTGGCATAAAATCCCTCTTGGTGTGAAAGGGGGATAACTTAGTGGTTGGATTTTGCACTTCCCATGTGTGAATATGAAAAGAATCATGTTGATTCAGTCAAGTTGACAAAGTCAATAGCATAATATGGAGGAGCAGTCTTAATAGAGCTACAACATAGTTTTGGAGGGAAAGTATTCACGTGGTGTTGGAAACCATAATAGGTGGGACCCAAGGTGAGGAGGCTCACAAACTTTATAAGGAGGAAGATAGCAGACTTTTGAGGTTAGCTTATGGATTATTGATTTTGGTGTACTTAGACTATTTTCAGTCTCTTGCTGTTTAGCAGAGTTGCAGTGCTACTCAGAACAAGGCATTCTTGGTTAGGGATTCCTTCTCCTTCATTGGGTGATATCTTGGAGGAGTTATGTTCTTTATTTCCCACATTCGGCTTGTGGCCAAGCATCCTCCTTCAGCCACAGTGTTATTCTTATAGCAGGGGATGTTGTGTTGCAGGGTATTGCAGTGGGAGACTCACAACACCAGCTCCTGAGCTTATCTTTTAGAGGAGGGAGCTCCCCTTGCTTTGCAAGATTTGTACAGAAGGTTTCAGAGCTCATTTTACATCTTGGAATGTGGCCACATCACCTTCCATCCCCTATAGCATATTTCTTCAGAAACTGTGTCATTTTCTTGATGGAAACAGTAGCAGGGTTTGATCCCTTTCTTGTGAGCTTGTTCCTTGGAGAAAGGGCCAACCCTTCTCCCGGAAAGCTCTGTACTTCATTCTTCTTCTGTCCCTTGTATATTTCAGTCATATTTATTTAGTGATGCGGTATAACTACATTTTTCAGATCCAGATCTACAGATCTTCATTTTTATACATTGTACTCTCATGAAACCCTTGCCAGGCTGATCTTATTTTGTATAAAAATGAAGGAATATCAATTTTCTCAGCCATTGGATGATTTTACACTTATTATCTCTTATTTATTATTTTTTTCTACACAATACCCCATTAAAATAACACAGTACTTGCTTCAGTACTTTCTGCATGAGACATGCTATGGGGTTTGGGCTTATTTGAGCTGCATTGACTTGGGGAGATCTGTTTATGTTGGCTAGAGTGATTTGTTTCACCTCTAATTCTGCATGTGAGTTTTATATGATGTATTCTAAGGGATCCAAGTCCCATTTCTCACAGGTATAGCGTTATTTTCTGAAGACAGCTGTTTTATGCCCTATAGTGTTGCATTTCCCCACTTGGAAAGGAGGATATAGGCCATATACTTGCTGAGGTCATTTCATCTGCTGGTGAGATGTTATTTTACATATAATTATATTATCTATATTTTCATTCTCATGATTTTTTGAAGCTCCAACTTTAGAATATCTTAATATATTCTATTTGTTGTAGATTTTCCCTATTTTGGGATATTACACCCCTTGATCAAATTAGAAGGAAATTATAATTCCACATCACATGAAAACTTGTATGAGTTAAATGTGTCAGGAATAATTATTTAGCTCAGTCAATTCGAGTTGAGGGTCAAACTGGAGGCATGTAGAGTTCTCTCTAAGTTTTAAGGGGTCCAATTACAGTTTATTTGGATTTTTAATTATTTAACTTAATTTTTTGAGTTAAAATCAATTTAACTAGTTCTAAATGATGGATGAACTAATAAGAGGCCCAATGAATTACATATGATTAAATTCACATGCAGTGATCAATTAGATAACTGATAATGCACTATAAATATTTATTGCATGTCAGTTCTGAGGAAGAACCCATTGATATTGGAGTTAAAGGGAAGTGTACTGTAATTTTTATAATTAGAAAATTGTATAGGTGATGCATGAGGTCAGAAGAAGGCCTTAATGTATTGCACAATCATTAATTTGGAATTTCCTAATTATTAGGGGCTCAATTTCCCTAGTGATTGCACAAGCAAGGCAGGGCATCCAAAGGCAAGAAATCGGTTAAGTATTGAACCAAAGCAGGCCTAAGATAGAGTGCGACAATCAGAGATAGTGAAAAGATTTTTATTGTTTCATATTATTGACTTATGTAATATACAGGTAGAGGGGTTTTTAGTTGAGGTTTTCCCCAGATAAATATTTGTGTTGTGTGATTGAAATTATTTCTCTTTCTTGTTCATGTGATTGTGTGATCATAATTGGTTTCCGCAATTTGTAGAGTAGATTCAAGTATTTTGTTTTAGCATATTACAAGATCAATTGGATCTATGTGGAATTTGTACATAAGGAAAAGGAAGAGCAGGAAATCACAAGAGGACATTAGGATCAACAACTACAATGGGTTTTGCTTGCAGATATCAAGTTGCATGTATGATTTCAATTCTAGTTTTGGAATGCATAGCACATTCATGTGGTTTTTTGGTTATGATTTGTCATTGGCATGGAGGATTACCTAGATTGACAAAGGTTTTTCCTAGCATTTTCATTTACTGTATAACCATGGTGTTGTGGGTTTTATCTTTGTTTTCTATTTGGTACTCATGTTCCTTTGGATGTGGGTTGAGTTATTAGTTTGTGGAAGCCTTGGTTGGAAAAATGATCTAGAAGCCCTGTAACAACTTGGGTTGAGTTACTAGTCCTAAAAGCCTTGGTTGGACAAACACTCTGGAAGCCCTTGGTGGGTTAAGTTACTAGTTCTAGAAGCCTTGGTTGGAAAAACGACCTAGAAGATCGAAAAAATTCGTGGGTTGAGTTACTAGTTATTAAGGGTCATGTATGGAAAAAATAACCACATGGAGAAGTCCAAAAATCATTAAAAAATCAGTGGTCACATTAGAAGTCTAAGAGTGATAAAGAAGTTCAAAATTCATGGGGATATGAAAGGTCATTTAATTTTGTTATAAAAGAGGCCTCATTATTCAAATAGAGGAATTTTAACCTTGAGGTCTCCATCCAAGAATCAGGGAGGAAGAAATTTGTTTTCAAGGGAAAGAAGTGGATTAATGCTCCACTATTGGAGCTAGTGGTGTTCATTGTATTAATGTGTCTTGGAAATTTCGCCTAATATTTGAAGCTATTTGAGCCAACACATTTTCATGCATATATCATGTATGTTTTTTAAACTAATCTTTGGATGTTTTTGGTATATGTTGGTATTCACATGTACTAAAGAAATTGAACTATTTCGGTGTATTTGGTGCTCATCTCATTGAATATGTGTTGTATTTTACTCATTATAATTGCATCTATGTGAACTATTTTTCTTGATGAATAATTTTTCTTTATTATGACACGTGTGTGTATTTATTAGATTAGTACTAATACTTCTCTTTTAAAGGCTCACTTTTGTTCCCTTTTAGTGAAAGAACCTTAATATAGGTTACAATTTAACATTTCATAAGGCATAATTGATTTCTCATTCGAAAGCATGTGTGTGTTTCTCTCTTATGCTAACAACTGCAACCAAGGAAGCTATTTATGTAAATGGAAACTAGGCCATATTTATGAAAGGGACTCCTATACCAAACAGTGTGATGTCTAATTGGGACTTCATATCAGGGAGATCTCCTATATGTTGGCAGGATCTAACACCGTCAACGAATCCCTAAGCACACCTAAAAAGGATTGTGGAAAATAGAGTTGTTGAGGGCTATGTTATAGCTATGTTGGAAATATGGAAGGATTTAATCCCATATATGTATATTCTTGTATTTTAACTTGCACAAGATATGCACAATCATCTAGTTTACCACTTCTATTTTTTCATTTGATTGCGGAGGAAAGACATAAAATTTAGTTAGCTAGATATCCATGAGAGACCATAGGTTGGACCAAAAGGTGTTGAGCAACTTGTTATTGTTATCTGTTATAAAGGTCCAATGTAGCCAAAAATGAGCCCAAACATGCTCAAAGAAGAGTTTAGTGGTGTCTTCAACTATGATATTCTTCTTGCACGGTGCCAAAACGACCACTTAGAGAACTGATCAACAATCACAAAATAATTACCATGCTTGGTGGATGGAAAAACTAACATTTAATCCAGGTATACTAACTCCCAAGGCTTTTCTAGGGTAGGTAGAGGAGTTTACAACCCATACTTCTTGATGGTTGGTTTAGAAATGCAAGGCATGGCATGATTTTATATACTGCTAGACATTATGTTGAAGCTTTGGCTAGTAGAAATAATTTTGAATTAATTCTATTATCTTCTCCACACTAAAGTGTCCTCCCACCTAATTGGAATGTGCCTCCCATATCAGCTTGTCACACTCGCTTGAATGAACACAAACATGGCCCAAGTAGAAAAAAATTTCATCTTAAAGGTGGAAGTTTGGAACTTATTATCTTGCGATAAACATTTGGAATGTGGCAGTGAAGTTAGAATTAATTTTATATAATTGTGGCCACCCAAATATCTCATCCCACAAGAGTTAAAAATTTTGGCTAGTGCGACAATTGGGGCCCGACTAAGGCAGAATGCTACATGATTGGTGCTATTCTTTTTATATTTGATGTTTAAATGTAATTATTGCATGTATGTGGACCACTTTTGATTGTGATAATTTTTTAACTTTCCTTCTGTCTACATAAATTACAAAGGCCTATGACTAGTGTGGATGATCATATCCTTCCCAAAAATATAATGCTTCCATTATCGGCAAACCTACATGATAGAGCACATCTCCTTGTCATAGGTGGGGTATCTCGAGATAATATCAGAAATTTTTTCACTATGATAGGCCACCGGATGTCCTTGTTAAGTGAGGACTATACCAATAACATATTCAAAGGCATATATCTGAATCTCAATTTTTTTTTGTAGGTCTAATAGGGTGAGGATTGGTGCAGAGTAAAGGTAATGTTTTAGATCATTGAATGCTCTCTGTTGTGACTTAGACCAGGAGAATTTTTCTTTTTCTCCACCCTTTTTCACTTGACTTAAGGTCCAAGTGATATAAGAGAACCAAAACTAGAACCTTATATAGAAGTTAACAACTCCCAAGAAGATACAAAGCTATGTTAGAGTCCTCCAAGGATGACCGATATCGAATTATTTGGATCTTGGTTTGGTCTACATGCACCCGATGTTCATCCAAAATGTATCCCATGTATTGAATTCTCATCATGCCAAATTAGAATTTCTCTAAATTCGCATAAAACTTGTGTTGTCGCAAGATACTTGAGACCTACTAAATGTGTTGCAAATGATCCTCCTAGGTTTCACTGAAGATGAGCATGTCACCCAAAGATAAAACCATAAAAGGGTTTTTTAATGGCCGCAGGATATCATCCATCATCCTCATGAAATTTTTTGGAGCATTATTCAAGCCAATGAGTTTGACCAACCATTCAAGGAGGCCTTTTTTAGATATGAACATTGTCTTCCATACATCAGTTTTTTCAATTTGAACCTGGTGGTAGGTTAACCTCAAAGAAATCTTACCAAAGAACTTGGAACCCTTAATCTATTTAATAAAATTGTTAATCACGAGGATCATATATATATTCTTGATAGTGATTTTTTTCATGGCTCTATAATCAATATGTTTGTGTCTATGAATCACCAGTGATCATATGTACCCTTTCAATGTTGGTTGATAGGGTCCTAGGTCAAATTTTTATAGTTTAAAATTCATTTTCAAATAAAATTTGATCATTGGCCAGTATCTAGGTACATGACTGCTCCCTCCATATTCAAGGTCAAAAAATTCCATCCTAGTCTTGTCATCACTCCTTGTGATAGGTCATCAGAAGAGTGTCTTGGTCATTATTTTTTTGTCATCAAATCATGATTATGGATATTGCAAGGTTCAAAATTTCCAAATCATAGTTTTATACATGCATTTGGTGTCATCATTAGGTTAGGTCATTAAAAGTCACAAAAGATTCATGTCATCACCATAGTCACCATCACGGAAGCTAGTAATTAAGGAGAAAGTGTTCAAAAGATTTAAAAGGTACATTTTACTCTTTATGAAGATTTAACCTTGCCTAATTAAGTGATAAAGCTGCATTACGCTATCCTATCATTTCATTTTAAAAAAAAGACATGTGATGTCACTCCATGAACAAAGAAAAAATTGACTTTTGAGCTATAAGAATACCATTCAAGCATTCTAATTCTTCATTTCAACTTCATTGAGCACCTCTCTACCATCGAGATTCAACCTAGCCACCAGGGCATCGAAATTCCTCCTAAAAACACTTGCTTACCTCCCACGTTGTGCTTCTACCTCCTACGCTACACTTCTGGCTCCTATGCTGCACTTTTGAATGTGAAGGCAAAGAAAGCATCAAAGGGGTTCCTTTCAGCATTTCACAGGTTCTAGAATCTACTTGGAAAGTAAGTATACATTTTTCACCTTTCTTATGCATCATTATTCTTAGAAAACTTAGTGAAAATCCCTCTCCTAGGGTTTCAGTGCGCTTTTGGTTTCTATGTGTTTTGCTTCATTAGAATGAATAAAAACCTATATTTTATACTCTATCACCCTCACCCACACCTCACATACCTCCCCTAAACATTTTCCACACCCATTCCCTTCATCTCCCTCATTTTCCCTACAAACCCTAGCCTACACTGTGCTTTTAGAAATTCCTAGGCCAGGACTGTGTTTTGGACCATTTCTCACATTTCCCTCACTCTTTTCAAGAAATTAAACCTCCCTAAACTCCATAAGATCTATCACTACTCACTATAATTTTCCCACAAATTTAACTAATACCTAACCCCTCAGTTCCCTTCCCTCAATAAAAAATCCCTTTTTTCCCCTATTTTCCCAATCATACCCTACCCTTCCTTCCTACCTAGCTAGGGTTTTATCATGCAAACTGAAACCATGGATAATAATAAGAATAAGTATAATAAAGGAGGGAAAATATCCAGATATTATCCAACTCATATCCAGGATATCATTGCCTCATCATTCATCAAGAAGTCTTTTGAAGATGTGGGATGCCTAGGGTTTTGTGAAAAGATTCAAGAGGTAGGTTGTCATGCTAAATTGACTAGTTTTTTTTGCCACCAATTTCAAGAGAGATAAGATCACCATAGTAGGGATGGAATTCATAATATCAACAGAGGTGATTGGCATGATTTTTAGGGTTGGAGGTCATTTTCTACACACAAGGATAGTCTTACTTCAAAATCAGTTTATGAAGTAATGAAATTGAATTTTACAAAAGTGAAAGAGGTTTTTGTCAATCATAGACCAAAGAAAAAAAACCTCCTTCAGTTTATGGACAAGTGTTATTATTTGAGATAAATTCCCAAAATTTAGTTTCTATAGGAGAGTTGCTGCACTTTTGGACACCTTGACTTTAAGTAATTTTTTCAGGGGTTTGAAGCAGGTGTTTGCAGTGCTTGATGACTCTATTGTGTAGTAGACATCATAATATTTCCAAAAATACCACTTTCAGTCCAAAAATAATCTATTAAGGCCTCCAAATCACTCTCCAAACTTTCATTGCACTTCTGTTGAGAGCACTTTGCGCTTCTACAAATTTTCACTACGTTTTTAGTGACCAACTTCAAACTTGGATTATGAAAAAATGGTAACGTATTTTTGAAAACCAGAGGAGGATTTTGTTCATAACATACCTAAAAAAAAACACCTATCTCAGTTTTGTAAAATTTTTTATGGTTAGATATATATTTATCTATATTTGAGCCCTAATGTTTCAGAAAACCCAGAAATTGGACCCTACAGAAACACAGCGTGGCCACGCTGCACTTCTTCTCAAAGCCTGAAAATGAGAATTTTTTTGCATGGATGGATAGATATGGGTTAGTAAATCTCAGGTATACACTTATTTTTCCATATAACTTCACAGGTTGCAAGGAAAAGCTCAAAAAATACCTAAAAAGCATGTTTCTGCCACCTTTTTGGATCCCTCACTATGCTTCTGGAGTAGCCATGGAAAAATTAATTTTTAGGTACCTTGGAGAAGGATGTTTTTAGGTTTAAAGCTTCAAAGGGCTAGTATACATCCTAATATATATTCATCAACCTTAATTTCAACAAAAAGATCAAGGAAAACCCCTTAATAATTCCCTCAAAGATCACAGTGCACTCATGTTTCTCACATTGCGCTTATGTTTCTCACGCTACGCTTCTAAGAAATTTCGTTGCGCTTCTGTGAGCAAGTCAAATTTCGATTTTTCTCAGTCAAATTAATTCTCTCATGATGTAATTTTTCATTTTATGAATTGGCATGATCTAATTGAATGTAATTATTCTTGTAAAGGTTAAGTTCATGTAAATTCATGGTCACAAATACTTGTAAATGTGAGTCAAAGGCTAAATAGGGAGTTGGTTCTTAACCTCCCTAGTTTTAGGTTTGATTAGAGAAATTGGTCTAATCAGTTCCTATCATGATGGATTCAAACCTTGAGAGGGGGGAATGCAGTTTTGGATATATATGTAGCTTGATTGAAGTCAGATTCAAGGTTCGACATCAATTAGACAAAGGCTTGGAGCTAGTGTACATCATATTTTTGCAGGAAATATATAGGCGGTTGTTGCCATTATATTGGGATACTTGTGGTATGATTTAGTGACAATTTTTACCTCTATTTTACCATCATATTGAATATTTGTTTCTTCTTATTACCATTATCATGCTTTCATGTGATTATCTCATGAGTTTTTAAGCATACTTCATAGTTTATATGTTTAGTTTTGATGAGATTTTCATGTTTATGTCTCATTTATTGATCCCTCTATACTTAAACCCTATACCACAATGAAAACTCAAATATGTTACTCAAAATACCTACCTTTCCCCATTGTATCCCTTCAACTGATCATTTTAAACCCTGACCTAGTTCCCTAGACCTTTGAGCCTGCTCCAGCAAAACCCTAAAAATCAAACCCTACTGAGATGAATATATAGCCTAATATATATTTTCTTCTCCAGTCACTTTATTGGCTGTGATATTGCAGAGAACCCTCTTTGATTTGGTAGGGCTAGCTACCAAATATAACGTTGGTTTGAGGTTACATCCTTCGGTCTACATTCTCAGCCTTGGGACACTATGGATGATAACACAATACAAAGTCTCCATGTCCCATCCCTCTTTTGCACCAACTTAATCAAACTACCACAAGGTGGGAAGATTGGTCAAATGTGGCCCTTTTGGATAAACTATTGTATTGGTGTGTTTAGTAAGAGGGTGTACGAAATGCACCGGTGCTTGGTAGGGGTGATTTCTATCCTACAAGCAATGTCACAGGACAAAAATGAGTTGTTATATGGTTAGTGAAGCATCTTAACATGTAGAGAAACTAGTTATAAAAGATAACACACTACAAAAGAGGAGGAAAAAAGAAATAACAAATACAAATATAACATAAGCTCAATATCGATTAAACAAACTAATAATACCAACATAGAACGAATCCCCTCCTATTAGCTGTTGGTGGTAAAAGAGAGGTAGAATGTTTAAAAAATCACGGTGAGCCCTTAGAGCTATGGAGCTCTAATACTCAAATCAAGAAGGGCTCTTCCCTTAAGCTATTTGCAAACCTCTATCTTCTCCTCGAATGAGGGATCAAATAACAGACAACTGATGCAATTCTCCTTTAGGATTGAGATGTTGGACGGCCCACAAATGAATCCATTCACTCCTTTGGTACTTGGACAACACACTGTTGGTTTTCTCATGGGAAATTTGGCTAGCATAACAATGTGTTCTAAAATGTTCTTCTCATGGTGGTATTTTATAGGAAAAATTCAAATCTTCTTCCCTCTCTTGGTACAATTGTGGATAGTAACCCAAGAGAGGAGGTTGATTCCATTGTGTGCTCACTTGGGGCCTTAAGGTGGCTCTAGGAGGTTGTCCTTAGGCGGCCTTGAGTGGAGAATATTCTTTCTGAAGTGTGCCATGGTCTTGGATGGTGACCTTCTACCATACCCAAGACTGCATGACTTCTTGAGCGATAGCCGTGGAGATTTTCCCTTCTATAGAAGAAAAGGCCATGTGGAGGGATTTGTTTTGGTGCCTTATGTGTGCAACTTAATAAATTTTCCTTTTGACGTTAGAAAAAGTTAAATTTTCCAGATTCTGTAATATTTTTTCATCCTGTAAAACCTTCTACTTGACATTTCATGATGTCCTTTGCCTTTCCGATTTTCTAGTGATAACAGTTTCCCCCTAAAATATGAGTTCTAGGAAGAAATTTTGTTGGAGAGGTAAATCCCCTCTGCGGACAGAGGTGATCCCTACTAGCCCAAATCGGGTCTAGCAACAATCATATCATGCTAAGGCGCAAGTTCCTAATTGCAATAGACCAAATTGCGAAGAAGGCCTACCTTAAGTCCAACGTTGTTGTTCGCAGAGAAGATAGCGCTCCTGTTTCCTTGCTCCAGCAAATCAAAATTCTCCCGCTTGTCGCGATCAAACACATGCACATACAAGAATCACAATGAACACACAAGTGTAAAACCCAATATATGCAATTATGTATCAGTCAGAGAAGATACAACTCATGATCACAAAGTATGAATAATACAAGTGGAACCATAACCAAAGTCGCTTATCATTAATCAATACAAAGAAAGATACAACCTACGCTCTGACGCTGGATCTTCCTTCGGCGGGTTGACAGTGCAATACATCTTGGTAAAGTTCGTCGGGAATGGGACAAGCCTCTCTCTTCGGTTTTCTTGACAATAATCTCTTTACTACTGATTTGGCTCTATGAGGACTATCAAGGCTCTTGCAGCATTCTCTAGGCTATTGAAGGCTCTTGAAGGCTAGCTTGCAAAAGGAAAATGGAAAGCTTATATAGATGGTGGAAGGGGATTTGGGATCCCTACAATCATGTTATTGGCCCTATCCTCAAGGAAGATTCCATGAGAGGTGGAAAACCAGTTCCTCTACATGGAGATCCAGAGCCAAACCTCCCAACTCAATTTAGAGACCAGTTCAGAAATTGGTTGGAGTCAATATTCCGCCATTTATTTTTAAAAACACTCCTTAATAAGCCTGGCATGGGTATAAAACTGTGACAATACGCCGGTTGGCGCGCCCTATTTGGAGGATTTCCCCCATTGGCGCGAGGGCTAAACTGGCTAGTCGCGCTAAGGACAAAAAGGCTATTTTTAGGGTTTTTCACAAGGAATTGTCTTCAGGGGAATGATTGTCCTTGTCCAGGGGGATGCCATCAAAGTGGTTTCAGGTCATGTCACTGCTCACAAGTCATAGAATAAGCCCTCCAATGTGTGGGATGGGGGATTTCAAGGACGGTGACAAATTGCTGTGTAACAGATGCCTCCTAAAGCATGAGGCCCGAGAGAGAGAGAGGGGTGAAATTCTTTACGAGAATGTGTCCAACTGAAAAAACTGCCATCGGAAAACCTGTGTAGACAAGTACAACTGATATCTCAAATACATGATATATGTGGTATGGGCACAGCCATCCAGAATAGAGTATACAATAATCTAGATCTAAGGTATGGACGCAGCCATCCAGTGAGGATTGATAAATAGACTCAGGTATGGTTGCAGCCATCCAATGAATGAGTCATGTAACCAATCATAATAATCCAAAAAATTGCATCCTGGATTCTAACAGACGAAATCCAGCGTCTTGCGCTCCATCTCGACCCGAACAAAGTACAAGCTCAAGCATGCGAATAAGTGAGTTGAAGTTGAAAATGCAAGAACATCACCTAATTACCAGCTAATGATGAAAGTTGTTAACAGACACAAGAGGTACCATCAATAGTGACAATGGTCCTCAAGGTACTACAGGTACAATCTACGGAATGTGAACAGTGAGCTGACGTCGAACACCCGCAGAATCACTCGATCGGAGGCCAATGATGAAAACCTCATGTTAAACGCGAAGAACCTTCCATTGAGGCATGCAGGCTCCAAGGTACCAGAAGGGAGTCTCTAGATCAGCTTCCTAGATAATGAGCTAAAGTCGACAAGAAGTGACCTTGATCGAAGGTGGGCCATAGTGTTTCCCACATCATCGACGCGAGATGCAGGAACATAATTTTTGTGAATCAGGATTAGATGAGAATCAGAGGAAGGTTGAAACTTTGCAGAGGTCAACTTCTCTTGAACATATTGGTGATACGACAGTGGATTTGGCAGTATTTGACATCAAAATATCAGAGGTCATGATGACGAGGCAAAGAGGAGATGAGAGGTCAAAAGGGATTACCCAAACCCACGGAGGCAAGTGGAAAACAAGATGAGATGTCCCCAACCCGACCTGAATGCAGACAAGTGCCATGTTCAAGAGCGACATACTGCCAACACAACGATGATACTGGTTCCATTTTCCCCACCATTTCTGGCGAGTATCCCAATTATTTTTGAAAACAAGCTTGAAGGGGATAGCATATGCTTGTAATGTAAGTTCTTCCTTCGTACAAATCCATCCTAGTACATTTAATGAGCCCTAGGAAGGAGGAACTCGAATATCATCATTATGACTGAATCCGATGTCATCAGGGTTTAACGAGTCTGAAAAAGGGAGAATTCGATGTCTTTTCATGTTTAGATAGTTTGAAAAGACAGCAGAAAAGTAAACTCCAACAGTATCTTTTCGTAGATAGTTCCTCAGATCCGAAAAGGTAGAAAACTATGTCTGAGAAAATCTCCTAGTTGCGATAGGCTAGGGTATTCCTTTTTCGTAAATAATCTATCACAGCCCAAAAAAGGGGTAAACGTATACTGGGTAGATGTTGTTTCGTAACCACTTTAATGAGATCAAAATGACAAGCGACTCGGCAATCTTTTCATGTTTAGAGAGTCAGAAAAGAGTTGAAAGATGACTCTAAAATGACTTTTTCGTGTTTTTACCGAGTCCGAAAAATTATAAAATACAACTCGTATCACTGTCCAAGCCGCGTAAAAACCTGTCGCTGCACATAAAAGCAAGTGTAAAATCCATTTTTCGACAAAATATATTAAAATATTGAGAAAAATGACTTTCGAAACCTAATTTTGACTTCAAAAGTTATAAATATGCCACAAATGGTAAAAACATATTTACTTTTACTTTTTACCTCATTTGGAGAGCAATAGTGGTCTTTTGGTGTGCGAACTTGCGGCGGTGATAGCGACCAATCCATTACATCATCCACGTTCTCGTCCATTCCAGATAAGAGGCGCTCCCTTCAGCTCTATTTTGATGCATTTTTTGTAGGTTTCCATTGTGCATACGATCTCTAGGGGGAACCTTTTGAAATTTAGGACTCAGCCAATTGGCACGGGTACCGGGCACAAACCTGTGCCAATTGGCTCTTGCTTACAAAGGGGTCATGCCAACTGGTGCGACTGTTAGCAAAATAGTCGCGCCAATGGCACAACGCAATTTTCTGCTTTAATTTTCCAAAATGTAAGCCACTCAATTTATTTTTTAAGTGCAACAGAGATCTAATAAGGCATTTTTTACCATGTTGGTGCAGATATCCAAGCACAATGGTGATTGAATGGAAGGAGAGGGAACATGGAGAAGAGGATGAAATGGCCATGCAAAATGAAGCTTGCATGAACGCACTCCAGAACTGTGGACTCAAGAAATTATTCCTCACGCCATGCTTATGAGCTCAACCTGAGCTATTACAGTACTTGGTTAGCATATGGGATGAGAACGAGGAAGTGTTTAAACTTCGGGACCAAGTGCTAGAACTTGAAGTTTCTGATGTCTATTTCATAATCGGACTATCGCACAGAGGCCCAGTGCCCATTATGACAGGCAGTAGACCTTCTGCAGAGAAGATGGAACAGGTAATGGCGAGAGTGTGCCGAGGGGCATAGACAGGATCCATAAGTGGGAAAGTGGACATCCAGACCTTCTGCGACCTATCACTCAGAGTAGTGCTTCACACCATTACACAGGCTCCAGGATCGCAGGAACTACACGAGATAACCAAGGCACAGCTCCTAATAGCCTCCGAGTGTATGAACCCAACACTGTTCAATTGGGCCACCGTAGTGACAACCAACATCAAAAGGCAGCTAACAAAATGAAAGAAAACCAAACTGAAACAGTTTGGATACGGTTCCATTCTGGTGTCGTTCATCTTGGAATGACTACCTATTTTTCAGGGCCAAGGGGCAATAGTTTCCGAGCCGACACTGAGGGAGCTGAGAATGGCTCGATGGAGGGGGCCAGCAGATTTCCTGAAGGCCCAATTTATTTGCATGGTTACGACGTCAACTGATCATAGTCGAAGATTGGCCCTATGCTGGGATCGATTTCACTGGAGACCCAGATCTTCTGCTCCCGGAGGGGGAGGACTGGGACGAGGAGCTGGGTATGACTCTCTTTTTTATTTTTTATGTATTTATGATTTTTTATGATGCATGCCTATTCTAATAACAGTTCTATGTATATGCAGATGTTTTCCCAGAGAGACTTGGCGGCATGTCGCCTATTGCACGAAGAACTCCCCTCGCATACGACCCTCAGGAAGAGGGTGCCAAAGGAGGAGAGCTGATCCAAAACCTTGAAGGCATTTCCCGGGGGATTCCAGACTGTGCCGGACTAGCAGATGTCCCGATGGCATATGAGAGACACACGGTGGGGGTGCCTAGTCGCCTCCACCGACTCCTGAGACGCTTGGTGCGCGCGGTGACATGTTACCATGAGCACCATGCTGATTAGACATCTAGGGATTTTTCATGCATATATTTTTGTGATACATTTCGTCTCCGGCTATATTAGAATGAACATGTATATTTTTTATTTTATGTGATGCACACTATGCAAACATTTCGACACATATATATATACATATACCTATTTCTGGATGGATCTTTCTACATGTGATGATGTTTTTACAAGTTGCGCAAATGTCTATCTAGAACCATATTAGCTACTGCATCTGTTAATGTATTCATATGTCTGGGTATGTGTTGATATGTGATATAATCACAATTTATTTCCAGTAAATGAATACGTAGATACAGACGTAAAATGGATGGGTTTCTAACTGAATAATGACCATTAAGCTGTAATACTACAAGTTGTGAGTCTAGATATACAAGTAATTCACGAATACCGAGGTCCACAGCCTTGGTTAATAATTCCAACATGGTGGTATATTCTGCAATATTATTTGTAGCAGGACCCAGACAGACACCTTGCAGGTTGACCAACTCACCAGCAGGATCGTAGATTACCCAGGCTACCGAGGACAGATTCTTGGTACTGCGGGAGGCACCATCCGTGAAACAAACAAATGGAGAAATGGACATATGCACAATCAGGAAGACCCAATCAGCAGAAATATGATTACATCGCACACCACAGCACACACACACAAAAATTAATATACACACCTATGTACACACACCACACCAAAAATAACTCAAGCGTAGTATTTTTTAAGGTACAACCCGTTCCTAGGCCGCGTCAACGGAAATCCTTCGTAATCAATAAGCTCATAAACCCCATTTTTCAATACTCGTTTTAATATATAGGGCCCATGCCACATGGGTTGGAACTTGCCTGCTCCAAGTTTTTCGTGCGCTTGGTCATATAGGAGGACGAGGTCCCCTTCGAGAAAGGAACGCGGGGAAACTGATTGATCAAAGTGAGCTTTGACCCGCTTCTTTTGTGCTTCAATAACTAGGGCAGCCAAGCGGTGGGTTTCATCTAGCCGTTCCAAATACAAGATACGTTCTTCTTCAAGAGAAGTGTTGGGAAAAAGTTCCACAGCCAATTTTAGGGAAGGAATTTCGCATTCAATCGGAAGAGTTGCTTCCATACCATATACCAATTGAAACGGTGTGAATCCGGTCGCACTCTTTGCAGACGTTCGATAAGCCCATAGAGATGAGAAAAATTGGAGATGCCAATTGGACTTATGAATACCAATTGTTCGTTGAAGCATTGTGACCAAAACTTTGTTCACAGCCTCAACCTGGCCATTTTCCTGGGGGTAATATGGCATTGAGCTGTCATGTCGCAAGCCCAATCTTGATGTCAGCTCGGCCATCATGTAATCTAGAAAATGAGTGCCATGATCGGTAACAATGGCCTGAGGGACCCCGAAACATGCAATAATGTGGTTGAAAATAAACTGGGCAGCTGTCTTACCGTCGACGGCTAGTGTAGGCATCACTTCGGCCCACTTAGTAAAGTAGTCGACAACGACGATTATATATGCATGCCCCCCGGCCGAATGAGGGTTACACGTCATGAAATCTACGCCCCATTTCGCAAAAGGGCCTACGGTAATGACAGGGTGCAGAGGGACGGGTGGCACACGCATCTTGTGCTGAAAAACCTGGCATGAATGACATTTTCAGACTGCAACAATACAGTCTTTGAATATCGACGACCAAAAGTAGCCCACACGCAGAATATTCTGGGTGATGGCATATCTGGACATGTAACCACCACAAGCGCCACTGTGACAGTCATTCAAGACTCTTTCAGCCTCTTCCAGGGTCAAGCACTGGTGGAGAACCGAATCTACTCCAACTCGGTATAAGGTATCTCCTACAATGTGGTAGGGTTGAGACTGATGCCGAATCCAGCGTCGAGCATCTTTGGTCAACTCAGATCGAAACATTGATGTTTGAAGATACACAATAATGTCGCCGTACCATGGATCGCGAGTGCTGATAAGGAAGAGTGTTTTTCCCGGGATATGATCCTCGGAGTGAGATGGAGTGGAGTCTATTGGGAGGGAGCAAATGAGATCCACAAAAACCAGTGATTTGGTCGACTTAGCAGTATTAAACTCTAGATCGAACTCCTGAAGGATAACGATCCATTTGGATTACTTTCCCCCCAGCAATTGTTGAGATAAAATGTATGTCATGGGGTTGCAATCTGAAACCACGGTTACTGTACGCAACAGGATGTAGTGGCGGAACTGCTGCACAACTTGCACTGCGGCTAATGCTAGTTTATCGACATGAGCATAACACGTTTCTGTGTCGAGAAGATTCTGTGATAGATAATAAACGATGTTTTCAATTCCATCATCATCATCCTGCACCAGAACCATAGTTATAGTGCTAAACGCGGCGGCCAAGTATAGAGTGAAATCCCAGTGATAGTTTGGAGGACAAATCAATGGAGCATTAACGAGTAACGTCTTGAGCTTCTCGAAGGATCGCTGAGAAATCTCATCCCAATGAAAGGGAACATCCTGCTTTTAAAGACGCATGAATCATTTGGCCACTTCCCTGTAGTTCGGGATGAAGCGTCATAGGAAGTTAGCTTTTCCCTGCAAACTCTGCAGTTGGTGTAATGAGGAGGGTGACGGTAGGTTGAAAATAGCCTCGACCTTTAGGGGGTCAAGGCGAATTCCGTCCTTGGAGACAATGAACCCCAAAAGATGGCCAGAATCCATGCAAAAGATGCATTTATGAGGGTTAAGCCAGATATTATAACGTCTATAGTGAAGGAAAATCTGGCGGAGATGCTCGGGATGGTCCTCTCGCCGAGCTGAATGAGCTGGTAGATCGTCCAGATAAGGTTGAATGATATGGAATATGTCCTGGAATACGTAAGAAATAGCACGTTGGAAAGTAGCTCCAGCGTTCTTTAAGCCGAACGAGAGCTTTTTATAAGAAAAGGTACCCCACGGACAGATTAATGCAGTCTTGTGTTGATCGGTGGGTAAAATATTTATCTAATTGTACCCGAAAAAGCTGTCCATCACGGTAATAGGCCCGATCACGGTAATTATTCATGAATGCGCTGAAAAAGCCGTCCATCATGGTAATCATTGATGAATCCTTAGGATAGGCCCGATTAATATCACGGTAATCAACGCAGACTCTTATATTACCCTACTTCTTATCTACAGGGACAATGTTTGAGACCCATTCTGTGAGGGGAATCGGGTAAATGAAGCCCGCGTTCAGAAGTTTTTCAACTTCTGCTTTAATGGCAGTGGCTTTGTGAGGATGCACTGGGCGTAAACGTTGGCGCACAAGTTTCGCACTGGGATAGGTAGGGATCTCGTGCACTACTATGCTAGGATCAATCCCAGGCATTTCCTTATAGGACCAAGCAAACACATCTCTAGATTCCCGGAAAACATCGGTATAAACTTGTATCTTGTCAAGAGAACAAGTCACTCCCACATGTATGTTCTCGACTATCCCCGGTTTGATGGAGATGTCGATCGGAATGGTTTGAGTAATGTCTCTCAGGTTTCCCTCTGAAAGGACCTCATGAGTTAATATGGGTGTTTGGAGAGGTGGAGTAGGAACCTGAGATGCAAAACGCTCTAGACAATCGGACATTGCCCCCAGGCCAGGCATAAAGGAGGAACGATGATGTCCATCGCTCCAAGGCAGGTCCTCAAGAGACATTGTTTCAATAATGGCTTCATCAGAAGGGAAGATCTATTTTAGAGGATCAAACAAGTCAGCCTCGCCGAGCTAGGGGGATTGAGAATAGATATCTAAAGCCATGCTTGAAGGAGCATGTTGAGGAGGAGGAGGATTGGATGCGGCGACAATTTCATAGTAATTAATCTCTACTGGAGTTAAGGGCATCGATTCTCCAAAATTAGTCACCTGTTCAGGTGAAGGGATGATCCATGGGTCGTCAGACCTAGAGATCATATTAACTTGAACGGTGTGCGGTGGTGGCACGGGAAAAATACCCATGAGGATGGGGTCCTTGAAGAGACCGGGTCCTACAATGCCAGGGGGATTGGGGATCTAATCCACGTAAGGAATGTTGTTCTCAGAGGATGAGGTGAAGAAATACAACTGATCCACAGTAACGATTTTTCCCTCATGAGGGAACTTGAGAAGCCAGAAGAGGGCGGACAGCACGCATAGCATGGCGTGAGTCCAACTACGGCCGAGAAGAAGATTGTAGTTAATCTTGGCGTCAACCACTTCTACTTCTACGTTAACTGTCTTCCCTTGTAACGTAATCGAAAACTCTCGAGAACAACCAGGGGTTTTGATTCCCGACCATCGAATGCCTCTAAGGCATTGGGAGATGATGAAAGAGCCGGAGAGCCAAAGGCCGTCCAGTAGGTGGATGACATGACACATGTGGAAGCACCTTCATCCACAACGGCCCTATGGATGTCGAGGCCACTGATCCCGAATTGTATAACAAGAGAAATTTTATGTGGAAGTCGAGGGGCAAAATTTTCTAGGTCAAAGGTGAGAATATTAGAATCAATGGGATCAATTCCACCGATCGCAGACAATAGAGCTTTCTGTTGTGATTGGAAACTTTGAAGGACTTCCAATGTATACATGGCAGAAGGTGTCTATGCCAAATCCTCAACAATAGTGTAGTGCTGAGCGGCACGGGCATCTAGGTTGTAGGAAGATCTTCGTAGAACACCTTTAGAAGGTGGCCTCATAACAGGTTCAGCGCTGGGCTTCTCAATTTCCAAAGGACCAGAGACAGGTGGGGGAGTTGGGCCATCCACAACTTCCTTTCCAGCTTCCTGGCGTGGTCCGGCATAATCCTTCGAACGCGTAGCAATTGAGACAGGTGCAGCACCATTCATCATAAAGACCTGGGACCCAAATGGTGCAGAAGGTGAAGGTTGTTCAACCATCTGGGTCTGCTAAGATGGGAACGATTCTTTGAGAACTTCCAGAGTCCCTTTGGAGCCTTTGAGAAGTTGACTAACTTCATATCATCGAGGAAAATCTTTGGTATAATGGTCTTTTTCACAAATAAGACAGGGGTACTTCGGTTTACGTTGAAAATCATCATCAGTACGAGGTTTAGAAGACTCTGGTTTTGGGGCGTCGGGTTTGGATTTTCCTTTTCCCTTCTTCTTTCCTTTGGAGGCCTTTTCCATAGGATTAGCCTGAACGACGTTGACCTCCGCAGTTTTGCTAGAATCTAGAGGGGCAGGAAGAGCAGAATTATTGGAAGAATTGGACTTCTGCTTCCCATTCGAGAATTTCTCAGAATTTTGAGAAACAGAACCAATAACACCATCCACTGCTAGAGTAGGTGGTGCTTTAGAGGTTCCTGGCCGTGGAGCATCAGTGAAAATGTCATAAAGTGTGCCAGACTGAGAGTACACCAGATCCAGATACTGGGCACGTGCGAGGGCTTGTTCTTCAGTCACACATGCCCCCATAGCAATATCTTGAGCAATTTTGTTAACGAAGGAGGTAGTGAACCAATGAGTTAGTAGTTGATTAGGTATATCAAACTTGATCAGTCTGCGACGACATCACCACTCATGAATATGAACGGATATGTGGGTGGCTTTATCCCGCTTCAAGGAAGTTAGGAGATGCGTCCCAGCTTCATAGCGAACCGGTAACTGAAAGTGAGTCAGAAAAGCCATAGATAACGTATTGAAGTCTTGAAATATGCCACAGGGTAATTTGATATACCACTTAGCGATAACACCAGTTAGAGTGCACTGGAAGAGATGTAGACGAATTGAATCATCCACCCAAGAGTTAGACGAACACCACAGATGGCAGGTCATTACATGAGCTTGGGGATCTTCTCCAGCTTTACCTTCAAACTTAGGACAATCGTCGGGTACCTTGGTCGGAACCGAAGGCCAATAATGATTGTGAAGAATCGGATCATTGGTTAATTTAAAAATGTCCGGTAACTCCAAGGTAGCTAAGAACGACAATTGCGGATTGAAAGGCATGCCAAGCCCTCGATAAGGACCTGTACCTGTACTCCACCCTAGTTGAGCATAACCTTGCCCCCATGGGTTCTGTCCCAAAGGATTCTAACTATAGGGGGTGTAGGCCATATAACCAGTTTGATATGGTTGCTGGTAACCAGTGTACGGGGGTTGATAACCAAGGTATGGGCCCTAATTATATGTCGGCCCCGTTTGAGCAGTAGGCGGATTTGGCTGTTGAGTATAGGTATAGCCTGGTTGTTGAGGATAATAATGGGAACCTTGGGGCAGGTTGTAAACCAGTCATGATTGACCTTGAGGACAATAACCGCCTTGGGGTTGAGCGGGCTGCTGATAAGTGGGACCTTGCTGAGCCTGATAAGTGGGACGCACCGGTTGATTTGGTTGCGGCATCGAATAAATCGGCTATTGAGCAAGGTTGACAGGGTGTGCATGCTGGCCTGGTTGGACAGGTTGACCTGGCTGAACGGGCTGCCTTGGTTGAATAGGTTGACCTGGGTGAACAGGTTGCATAGGTTGTACAGGTTGACCTGGTTGATGAGGGACACCAGGCTGTGCCAGATGTGTCAGTTGTCCTGGTGGTGGAATGGGGCCAGGTTGTGCCTGATAACCGGTTTGACCTGTAACATGACCATAAGATGATCCTGGCTGTGCAACATTCGGACCAATAGGATACTGAGGTTGCAGAGGTTGCACCATAGGTTGAGAAGGTTGGACTTCTCCCCAGGACTGTACAACGGCCCCGGTTGGTACCCTGGTTGACCTCTGGGTCCTTGAGGTTTCCCTGGTTGGACCACAGGGTGAGGCTGGATAGGTTGAACTGAAGGGTTGTAGGACTGTCCTTTTGGACCATATAAAAACCCCTGTGGGCCCGAAGGTTGACCTTGCAGGTCATAAAGATAACCTGGCTAGCCCGAAGGTTGGCCCCAAAAGGGTTTCCCTTGCGGGTGTAAGGTTTCCCATCTTGGTTAGACGGAAAGCCTTGACCATGGAGATAAGCCTCTGGAGCGGGTAAACGTAAAGGGTTTCCCTGCTCATCATATTGATATGGAAAAATGTAAATGGGGGTACCATCCTGTGCATAATGTGAAAAATATGGACGGTTGGGATCTTGGGAGGATTGACCGACCTCGGGGTTCGATTGTTGTAGGGACAATCAATACTCCTCAGGAGATATTCTCTCCAGAATAGCAGATGCTATATAAACGTCTTCGGGAAGGGACGCAGTCCTTGCGGACTGAGTGGTAATAGTGGGTGTAGATACGGCCACACAGACAGTGGGCCTAATAGGTACAGAGGTGACCTGAGGGGATGACGTGATGGGTGTCCTTGGAGACATCCCCAGTGAAGGAATAACTGGCCTCGTAGAAGGAGTTGATATCCCCATAGAGGCAACGATGGTCATAATCTGACTTAAGGATCTATACCCTGCTGGAAGTGAGGGACCAGGCGAAGACATGGCAGATAACTCGGGGTTGTCTTCTGGGAACAACTGGTAATATTCACCAGACATGGGGATTTCCTCACTAGGAGAATGGATGGATGAGCCCATATCTAAAGTTGCCGCTAGATCTTGTAGCAGACGACGAGGACTAGGAGGAATAACAACAGCTAGAAAAGGCGAACTCGATGTAAGAGGAGGGAAATATCCCCCTACTCCGAATCCAGACCAAGCGTCAGATAAGGGCCAATTAAAGTCAACTGGTCCTCCAAAGGGAAGCTCAGATAGAACTGGTCCCCCGTCGAGAAACTCAAAAACGATAGGCTGCTGAGGTTCAGCAGAGGAATGAGAGACTCTGATGAATCGTCTGTATATGAACTACCAGTAGATGAAACTGAGGGTTCCGCCACTGTGACAATAACGACAAGAGGAAAAGATCAAACAAACGCACAGGCTAAAAATCCAAGGCACACAATCAAACGGCCGACAAGCAAAATCTAAAAGGGCATGTGATCACAGGTGATTTATTTAACCACATTGAAACTTAGAAACTTCACAGTTTCATGTTTTAAGAGTCGAGAAATGGATGAAAGGTGACTCTATCTCTTGTAGAAATTAGCTGAATAAATCACTTATTCAATGGAGATTAACCCGATTACACATCAATTTCGAATTGCATGCATAACACATAATCTCATCTACAATTAATTGTCATATGCGGAAATAACAGAAGCAATATCACATCAAATCAATCACACATTAACTCAGTATGTATGGGGAAAGCCTATAGCTGAAAACCCCGCAGCTATTGTGTATATTATAATGGAGAAATCATGTAACCAACAAAGTACAATACTCCTCACAAGTACTCAGTACTTTCTCAAAAAGTCACACACAATCTAACTCAGTTTTGAACAAGTCTCGGGTTCAAAACTCACTGCTGACTGCCTTGCCTCTATTGCGCAATCATGGCCTGTATATGAAGAGATCCAAGGTTCTAATCCCCTTGGCTTGACTGCGCAATTGTTATGGACAATTCCTCCAAGTGTAATGCAAATCCCATGCAAAACTAATCCTCCAACTGATAGCTTTACTCACCCTTTCATCTACCTCTTCCACTGGTCTCCACTGAACTGATCATGCACTGTAGTGAACTGAAGTGTTCTTGAGTTGACTAATGAGTTAATATTTAGTGAATTAAATATTATTTAATTCACTCTACTCATATCTAGTTGATTAGCTAGTTAACTAATCCCAACTAGTTCAACTAAAACAAACAGAACACAACTCCACTATCTGTCCCGTTAACTCCTCCAAAACTTCTGCCACTGAAGTCTAACTGAAGCCAACCATGCAAGATGCCATCAAAACCCTAGGAACCACGTGATTCCTTGTGTCAGTTGCATGAGCCACCTCCATGACTCAAACTGAAGTGCGCCAAGAGAGTAAACTGCTGTTTATAGTCAAAATATTATTAAGGGTAAATAATATTTGACTTCCATATTTTTAGGAGATTAGTCTAAAAATAGCCTGGGTCCTAAAAATTAGGGTCTCATCTATTTTTACCGACATGTCGCATACTCCAAGAATCTCCAAGTAGAATTCCCAAATTATGCTCCGTATGTCTAAAAATAGACATAGTCTAAAAATAGACTTTGCGCCAGAATTTGCCTGCGGGCCCACTTAGTGAAGGCGACTTCATTTCACTAAGCTCCATCATCTTGCTGCATTCTCAACATCTCTTTCAGTTTTGAAGCAAGCATGAAAGGACAAGCGCTTGGTGATATTTTGAAATTTAAGGAGTCAGATAAGATCAAAATTACTACTCAGGAATTCTAGGCAAAGGGTGTACCAAATAATCGTGAACTCCAATATACACCTTGGTCTCAAAATGAAAGAGAAATCAACCAAGGACTTAACGTACGTGTAGGAAATCTCCCCGAATGTTGTTTCTGGTGTATCATGGGTATAGGGCGGCAGACTCGGCTTCCTATGGATAAAGGATAGCAACCTAGTGGGGTCTCCCTTTATATATGTGACGGTACGGGGAGCACAAGTCCGTACTAGCGCTGTCTAAAGCCAAGAGGCGAACGACAGCTACTAGGTTTAACGATGCCAGAAGACGTCTCTAACCTAGACCTCTAAATTTTTCGTTAATGTTTCAATGTTGCTTTAGTGTAAATTGGATAAATTTTAATGTTAATCTTCAATTATGTTTCAATTTTCAGGCCCTAGCGAGTGTTATGTCTCAAAATCTCCTAAATGCACACTACATGCCACAGTATATCATTTCATTCGATGAAAGCTAATTACGAGAGAGTTAAGAGCTTTTCATACAATAAAAAAATAACTAGAAAACAATCACTAATGTCTCTAATGCAAGCTAATGAAAACTAAAAATATTTTCTTTCAGAGTTATAAATCACTAATTACATAAAAAAGATTCAATTTGCATTAACTAATCAAGAGAAAAAGAGATTTTTTTTTTTATTTTCAATGTTTGAGAGCAAGGTGCACTAAACAAATGAAAACTAATGAAATGAGAAATTTGAGAAGCGATAGAAAAGGAGTAAAAACAAGAAAATTTCACTCAATGAAAACACACATCAAATTGACAAAACAATCCCTCAAAACCAAAAGAATCCCAAAGACTCAAATGAACCATGGAATCTAGGCCCAAAACGAGACAAGGCAGAATTCGAATGAGGAAGAAACCAATCATTCAAACAATGCAACAAAATGATAGACAACCACCAAACGAATGCAGAGAAGCAATCACAGAGTTGACTGATCAGATAGAAACCAAAAACTCCCACGAGAGGCTCGACACACTATAGCACCTAGATGCCCTAGGGCTAGAATGTAAAATCGATAGAAGAGGGAAAAAAACCAAAGGATGAAGGTCACAGTCAGTCAAACAAGGCTCCAGAACACTCAGGCAGTCGTAAAAATGAAACCAAAATCACAGATCAAGCTCAGAAAGCTCAAAACAGAGCAAACCCTAGCACCTTACAAAATTGGCGCGACTGTCAGGCTGAATCTAGCACCAGAACAGGATTGGCGGGGGTAATACACTAGCAACATGCGCCAATTGGCGCGACTGTCAGACTTATAAGCACACCAGTCGAGTTTACTACGTAAAAATAAAAAAGAGCAATCCAAGAAATAGACAAGTGATGGTGAAGCTAAACAAAAGCCAAGCACACAAAAAGAGCCAGCCAAAAAAGCTAATCAAGCAAGTAAAGTCAAGAATCGACCGAAAAGACAAGACAATACTCCAAATCATTGTATCCCCAGTGGAGTCGCCAGTTTTTTGGAGAGGTAAATCCCCTCTGCGGATAGAGGCGATCCCTACTAGCCCAGATCAGGTCTAGCAACAATCATATCACGCTAAGGCGCAAGTTCCTAATTGCAATAGACCAAATTGCGAAGAAGGCCTACCTTAAGTCTAACGCTGTTGTTCGAAGAGAAGATAGCACTCCCGTTTCCTTGCTCCGGCAGATCACAATTCTCCCAATTTTTACGATCAAACACCTTCACATACAAGAATCACGATGAACACACAAGCGTAAAACCCAATATATGCAATTATGTATCATTCAGAGAAGATACAGCTCATGATCACAAAGTATGAACAATACAAGTGGAACCATAACCAAAGTCGCTTATCATTAATCAATACAAAGAAAGATACAACCTGCTCTCTGATGCTAGATCTTCCTTTGGTGGGTCGACAGTGGAATACGTCTCGGTAAAGCTCATCGGGAATGGGACAAGCCTCTCTCTTCGGTTGTCTTGACAATAATCTCCTTGCTACTGATTTGGCTCTATGAGGACTATCAAGGCTGTTGCAGCATTTTCTAGGCTATTGAAGGCTCTTGAAGGCTAGCTTGCAAAAGGAAAATGGAAAGCTTATATAGATGGTGGAAGGGGAGTTGGGATCCCTACAATCATGGGATTGGCCCTATCCTCAAGGAAGCTTCCATGAGAGGTGGAAAACCACTTCCTCTACATGGAGATCTAGAGCCAAACCTCCCAACTCAATTTAGAGACTAGTTCAGGAATTGGTTGGAGTCAATCTTCCACCATTTATTTTTAAAAACACTCCTTAATAAGCCTGGCACGGGTATAACACTGTGACAGTGCACCAGCTAGCACGCCCTCTTTGGAGGATTTCCCCCATTAGCGCGAGGGCTGAACTGGCTAGTCGGGCCAAGTCAAAAAAAGCTATTTTTAGGGTTTTTCACAAGGAATTGTCTTCAGGGGAATGATTTTCCTTGTCTAGGGGGATGCCATGAAAGTGGTTTCGGGTCATGTCACTGCTCACAGGTCACAAAATAAGCCCTCCAGTGTGCAAGACAGGGGATTGCAGGGACGGTGACAAATTTTTGTGTAACAAATTTATAGCTAAAATACATTATATTTTATGTTCTGTATAACCCATATAAGAGAGAGAGAGAGAGAGAGATTAACTTGCGTGTAGCCTAAGGTTGGAGACCCCTTGCTGTGAGTAAAAGAGGGACCATGTTCTGTCAGAAATCTACAAGAGATAGCATAAATAAAATATTTCTACAAGGCAGGAATGTCCCATGCTCATGATGATTTGGCTAGTTAAAGCTTATATGATAGATAAAGGTTCTATTTGCGTCACTTATTTGATAGTGATCTACTGATTTGGTTGATGACAACGATTGCTGATGCCCTCAGGGGAATTTTTTATTTGAAAATAGGTTGAATGTAGTGCCCACATGCATAATCTTGGTATGGCATATTTTAAAATAAATTCTCATTGTACGCATGGGTGTATGACTGGGACCTTCCCATGTAAGCATTGTTGAAAGAGATGCTTATAATGGCATAGGTCTTCGATGAATTTTGACAAAGTGCAATGGTTGTGAAGTACGATACCATCTTGACATGAAAGCTTGTGTTGTAGTCGAATGTCAGGAGGATCGATGACATCAATGAGAAATGATGATTCCCAAAATGCCATCTGAGGATGCCCTTATTGAGGTGAGGAGCCATCCAAGGTACTACTCCCTTTTTGGAAAATGGTTTTTGAAGTCGACAAGAATGAAGCCTCAACCAACCGAGAGAAATAATGATGCAAGGGACCAAAGTCTCTGATACATCAGGTGGGGGATGATAGGTTAACATAGGCATGGTGGCGAGAAATGGCTAAAAAATGATGATGGGAGTTCAGTGGCCCAAGGTAGGAGCTTGTAAAAGAAATTTGGTGGCATTCATAACAATTTCTGATGAGGGAAGCCCCGGAGTCGGTAGGATGACTAGGGTGGGTATATGTTTGTTATAAATTTTGTGGTGGATTTGTGTGAGAGGTGTGAAGCTCTGACCAAGGGTGATTATGGAATGCTGCCAGGGGATAAAAGTGGCTGGACGGGTAGGGGGTGCTCTCATAAAAAATCTCTGTACACTTTCCAAAATAATATAAAATGGGTTTGGATGTACAAACACGAAGACGAGTGCCCCAACAACATGAAACTGATCACTCACTGATGATGTGAGGAAGGTGTTTTTGCTGAGGGTGGGGGCCCCATTGGTTAGTTTCAGTGCGAGGGTGGTGAAGCGTATAGAAAATATTGCAGATGGGCTATGTTGATGGAGGTATGGTAGGCCAAATGCGAGATGCGGTGGTGCGTGTCTGATCCGCTTGTGAAAATGCTAGTTCGGGAAAGGGGTTTATTATGATATTGTAAAAATTGAATTGATGCATTATGGATGGATGAGCATGAAGTGCTTCCCGGAATAGGGTGTTATGGCCATGGCATCATATTTTTTGATGCATGGTCTACTTGAGTGATGGTCGTAATGGAGGGTGAGGCTCTACCGAGCAACGATAATTTTTATCATGTGCAAGGTGAGGAGATGATAAAAATGATCAGGTGTTTGGAACCTAGGGTTAATTCTTGTGGATAAATGATGTCAGGATATGCAAAGCTTCTATGGGAGTCTATCATGTTGGGCGTAGAATGATACTTGCTCTGGAACCTTCAATGACTGAGGCAATAGGTGGTTTGTCATACTGTGTAATTCCTACAACCAAAACCCCAAGTGAAAGCATATTTTTCATTCAAATATATTGACAAATGTGCTGAATGAAAAAATGATAAGAGAGGGCATACCTATTAGAACTGAAAAAATGGCTTCCTAGGAGTGAATGTGAAACAGGCGCGACGAAAAGCCTTTTTTTTGTTTTTGAATTTTTTAAATTATATGTCACTGATATGCTTGTGTTTGGTGACATGATGCTATGGAGAGAGCGTGACTGGCCGGATCTTCGTATAGTTGTGGCACAGGATGCCAATTCCGGTAGGTTACTGGCTTAGTGGGGTCTTCTCAAGTTTATTGAGAATTACCTCCTAAGGTCGTAGGATTGCCTGCTGCGATTCCTAGTCCGTAGCTAGAACATGAGGTGCAAGGTGATTGTTTTGCGAGGGAGAGAGATTCCTATCCGTTCAGAGACGGATATATACTTTGTGACTGACTTGCTGCCTCAGGATGAGGCACTTCCCCATCCACTCCTGCCTGGGAGGGTGTCTCCGTTGTTGGTCAGAGCAACATTGTGGCGGGGCGCCACTTTTAGAGGGGTGCATCCTCATCTCCTCACTGACCGATCTAGCTGAGCGATGTGATTTAGCTATGATTGTACGATTGATAGGGTATTCATCACCGCACAGGGAATTGGGACCCCAGATTGGTGTTCTGTACTGGCTTTGGGCTGGACATTTGAATGGCTAGGCAAGTGACATTTATGATGGTATGGTGTCACAGTTAGATAAGGTCAGAGGAGGATCTAAGTTATTCAAATATGCTAGCATTATGTGTAGCATTATGTTTGAGAGGGTGGTACTACGACGACCTGTTGTGCCAGTTCCTATTGGGCCTCGTCGGGACCCTGGGTTGAGGCGATGGACACCGGTGATGCCTCGAGGTGGGGGAGGAGAAATGGGTCGCTATTGGAATGAGACCACAGAGGCATGGTTCGAGGTGAACCCCAATATTTTCCTTGAATTTCCATACTCTGGGATAGGAATTTTGGGGAGATTCGGATTTGGGTCTTCCTGCTGGTTATGTGTGGTGACCTGCAGGTATGATTTTTTATGTTTTTCTACATTTGTTGAGTTTTTACGGTGTGTATATTTATATGTGTATTATAGTAATTACATTGACACCATATTTATTTCTCTTGCATATGTGGGAGAAGTTGGACGACCTATTGCTCGATTGGTGGGACACCATCCCCTTCGGAGGGTTCCAGGTGGAGGTGCTCATCGCTAGGCTGAGGGGTAGGGTGGAGGTCCAGGACAGCCTCAGGGTGGAGGACCTGGTGATGGTGCTGGCCCCTTGGGGGAGGGTAGTATCTCGACTGCTACTGAGTATGCTGATGCTATTGCTTGTGTTGAGGCAACATATGTGCGATTGGCAGAGATGCAGAGCAGTTAGCTGCAACCGAGCCTCGATCCACTGACCTAGATGATGCTTGGGGTTGAGTGGAGAGGTTGACCCAGGGTATGCCGATCATGGGTTTTTTCAATGATCTGGACGATGCCTGGCTCGAGGCATTTATGTCATGGGAGAGGGATTATTATTCGACTCTGCGCCATGTGGCACTTTCTGTTTTGGTTGTTGCCCCAATGTTGGCACTGGGTGCAGCTAAGGGTCCATATGGCCCACTTGGGGGGGCTCAGACCTAGAGACACTTTGTATTCAGGGAAAGAATCCATTATGAGGATGCTTCCATTATTTTTTTATGACATGTGTATATATATATTTTTTGCCTGACCTAAAGGTCAAAGATATGACTTGTTATTTGTACTCACACATATTTTTTGGTATATATGTGAGGTGTGTTTTTTGCGGCTCTTGATGATGTGCCTATGGTTATATGATTTGATGTATGTTGTGTATCACTGATGGAGATCTATATATTTTTTATGTTTTTTGTTTTATGTATGATGGTTTATACAAGATGCATTCCAGTCTAGGATGTGATTAGATATGTGATTTGCTGTCTGGTTTTGATTTCTTGGTACATGTGTGAATTTAATATGATCAAACTAAGAGTTTAATATTTTTTCACGCAAATATTTTCTAAACATTTGTGAATCTCGTACTTCAAATTCTTGGTTTAATTGCAAGACCACTAACTAGGAATCAAGGTAGATATGCAAGTGGCAGATTCCTTGGTTGAAGGCATCACTCATGAGCCCAATGTCGATGTCATATTCTTCCTGATTATTGGTAGTTGATCTGATGCATATTTTGATGGTGAAGAATGGATATCAGTCAGGATGGTAGATGACCCAGGCGACTGCTGCTAGATTTTGAGACCATCACAATGCTTCATCACTGCATCCAAAGTAATGGTTGGGGGGATGATCCATCTGTAACACCAGCATGATTTTTAGAACAATTTTGTGATGTTTTTGATTAAAAAAAAAAGTTTGATACCTGCATGTTATCTCTAGGGTTGAAGCCTCTTGACCCTTATGGGTAAAATTTATTGAGGTAGAGCCCATTGACGGGGTTGCTTAGGCATGTTCCGTCGGGCTCTGTCAAGATGTATTCCCTCTTGAGGAGTCAATGTTTTATGACATAGGTACCTTTCCATAGGGTTTTGAACTTTTTGGGCCCTAGGGCTTCTTTCGCAACATCATAGCGTAGGGCTAACTCTCCCTTAGTAAATGATCGAGGGGTGATGTTGCGATCGAACGATGATTTTACCTTATTTTTATGGGCGTCGTTGTGCTGGAGTGACTGTCGTCGATTTTCATCGATGAGTTCTAGTTGCACCAAGCGTTGCTCTAGAGTCTGGGTGTCATCAAGGAGTTCGATGGTGACATTTAAGTTCAGAATTTTTCGTTCTATGGGAATTACTGCTTCGACCTCGTATACCAAGTGGAAGGGTGTGAACCTTGTTGAATTTTTCACTGCCATGCGGTATGCCCATAGGTTAGAGAAAAGCATGTGGTGCCAGTTTTTTTTGTGGTTATTCACCATACATTGTAACATCATTTTCAGCACTTTGTTTATATCTTCTACCTCTCCATTAGATTGGGTGTAGTATGGTGAAGCGAATTCATGTGTCAATCTGAGGTGGTGAGGTAGCTCCTAGAAAATCTCGTTTTCAAAGTGTTTTCCGCGGTCAGAAACTAACTATTGTGGTACCCCAAACTAGGCGATGATGTGGTTTCACATAAATCATGCAGAAGTTTCTGTCATGTTGTCGTATGTGGGCATGGCCTCTACCCATTTGGTGAAATATTCAATGGCTACAATAATGTATTTTTGGTTGCCAGACGACGTGGGGTTGCAAGTCATGAAATTGATCCCCCATTTTCATAAGGGACCAGCTACTATGACTGGGTGCAGGGGAGTGGGTGGCACTCTTGGCTTGTGAGTGAAGAACTGACATCACTCACACCTTTTTACTATTGAGATGCAATCAAGGAATAAGATGGGATAAAAATATCTCGCCCGTAGAAATTTTTGGGCAGTAGCCATTCCAGAGAGGTGGCCACCGCAAGCTCTGCTATGACGGTCATTAAAGGCTTTCTCAGCTTGGTCGTGAGTGAGGAATTGACGTAAAATGGTGTCGATGCCCCGCCAATAAAGGACATCTCCCAAGAGGAGGTATCGGGGGGCCTGGTGGCGTATGCACCTGTGGTCGTCACGATTGAGATTTGGTTTGAACTTTTGGGTTCATAGGAATAAGAGAATATATTTGTACCAAGGTTCATTGGTCGTCACTAGGAAGAGATGTTCATCTGTAATGAATCATTGACTCGTGAATTCTTTATTCTGACTTGGGAGGCCAACGATGAACTCAACTAAAATTAAAGCCTTCTTGCTAAAATTTGAGTAAAACTCTTGGGGGAGTTAAACTTTGAGTAAAACTCTTATAGTATAACTATCCAGTGAGCGTATTTATGGTTTGTCAAACAACGAGTGAGGAGGTATCTCATGGGGTTGATATCTGGGATGATTGTGGTAGTTCTTAAGATAATGTATTGGTGAAGTTTGTGGACTACGTATTGTTGGCCTGTGACCACACACCAAGTGGAGAAGGTGAAAAGAAGGCAAATCCTGACTGTCAAAGAGCTTCAAAGGAACCAATCTGCATTTCAGTTCGGTAGAAAGGAGAAAGTGTACCTGATAAGGTATAATGGTGAGAAAAATTCATTCCCTCCCTCATTCATCTCATTTATCCTCTTTACCTCCATTCATCCTCTCGTACCCTTCATTTTCCCTTTTCTAAAGTCCTACGCTACATTTTTTGCACTCCCCACACTTATTAGCCTTTACATCTTAAAGACTTACCGAAACTTATCTTTCCGCCCATGCAACTTGGTGGGACCCATCCAACCTTGATACACCACTAAAATCCACATGCAAACCCTCATATTCTGCACTTTCCTTACATGTCGTCTTTTCGCACTTTGCAGTGACTAGTGCATCGCATATCGCATATCACACAATTTACAACTTACCTTTTAAGTGCTCGCAAAGTTTTTGTTTAAGCTGTGATGCGGTTGGGTCCCATTTTCCCTCCACGTCACCTCCCCACCATCACACATCACTCCCCGCAGCTTTTAACATTTACCACCCTCTTTTCCCAGCTAAATATTGCGACTTGCGATCTGCGGGCACAGTCCCACCACTGTCTGTGCCACCTCACCTCCTCCCTGCACTTCACCCATCACAGGTTTTAACACTTAACCTCTGCCTGCTCACACATAAACTTTGTGATGTGAAATTTATGGTCAGATCCCACCTTCCTCCATGTCACCTCCTTTCTCCCCGCACTTTTCACTTTGCACCATTTAGGGCCTATCTCTAAAGCTCGATGGTAAAGAATTGTGATTGCGATGTAGTTTGGCCCCACCATAATACTCCGCTCACCTCTATTATGCTATTCCTTCTCTACTGTTGCCATTCCATTACTCTCGCCAATCCCATCCATTGGCACACATCCCATTATCTCCAAGCCTCTTGCATCTTTTCGTCTCTTCCGCTCCACCCAAATACATCTGACAATCCTTAACACATTTCAAACCCCCCCCCCAGCCTTTGAAATTTAAGTATGGGGGGGGGGGGGGGGTCTGAAATAGGTGGTTTTCATTACCACCCCCTCCTCCACGTGCCCTCCTCTCATCATTTCACACCCTCCTTCTCCGATATCGCTTACCACTGAAGACCCCCTTCGAAATCCAAATCTCGGTTTTCAAATACAGCACGAGTCTTTCATTGGTGGAGCATGTGGTCACAGTCTATGCAGCCCCTCCAAGAGCTCCATACTAAATAATTCAGTGTACACAGAGCAACTGACCATTCCGCAACGACGAGTGGAAATCATGAGAGTTAGAGAGTGGAGGATGCCGAACAACAGATGGAATTACATGATGAAGTCTAAACCGACCACCATTGCCCACCACCCCTTTGAATATTCTGGAATTTGGCCTCCGTGGCTAACTGTTTTGCTTATTTTTACTATTAGATAGTGATATTTTTCTGGTAAAATCCCAGTTTTACCCAATTTTTTTTTATTTTTCTGTTGGAGAAGAGATTGCTTGAAGCACGCTCTGATAGTTTGTTAGGATATTTTGGTTTCACCTGTGTGGATTGACTATGAAATAATATTTGATCATAAACCCTCAAGGAGAACTCTATATGTAGTGAGTTCTAAGATGAAACAAAGGTTCTGGAATTTTGAAGAATTTTGCTGTAGTTTTGTATGATTGTGCTCCCTCTGCTCTAAGACACATATTTTGGAGAGCTGCTTAAACTTAATATGAATACAGAGCTGATATTTGGATTCCAAACGGAGCAATGAGTAGTATGTATTTATTTTCTTTTGTTATCAGTAAAATCCTCTTTTTGTGTAATCATATTTCATGCTATTCTTCTTTGATGGTTCCTGTAATGTAGCTGTCGGTGGTCTACAATTTTATTCATGAATTCGTGTCTGTATAACACTCAGGTGTTAACGCTCATGTATTAAGCTTGCTGCACTCCCTTAATTCGTGCTCCATGAACATTTTTTGTTTTCCATATCTCATTCATATTCTTTTCCTCTGAGTTCATAGGGGACAAATTATTAAATATCTTAAGCCTATCTCTCGTAGGTTCCTTCTTCGTTCTCTCTCAACACCTCTGTATATTTTAAGATTTATGTTCATTGTTTTATACTTGGCCCATTTAAAAGCCGTCAGTCTCACAACCTCTTTAGCCCTCTCACATGATAAGGACTTCACATGAATCGAATCCAAGGTCTTCTCAATCCATGAACCACCAAAACCATTGTTCTCTTATTTCCAGGTTTTTTAAGAGGCATTTTATACAATTGTTCACATTCAACCTCTAATTTTTAATATGTCCTAGGCATTGGTATTTTGCAACTCAAGGCTGTCTCTAGGAGCTACAACATATTTTTGGCACCATTTCCGGGGAACGAATTAGAAAACATTTCCCTCGGATACGAAATTATCTTCACCCTTAAATCAGGTGAGCACGAAGGGTTGAGAGTTGCATAGCCCTCACCTTGGTGACTCCACTATTATCAAATTTCAAATCAAACGTAATCCTGGCTTACACCAGACCTCATACCCGATTAGATACTTCTCAACTAAGAACCCCTTCTGTATTTGATCCTGAAAATATTATATTCAGGAGAATCTGGAGGGAGAAGCAACCCATCTAGGCTCACCTACCCTCATTTTCTCTAGAAGATTCACCTTCCTCTTCCCAGAAATCTGATATATATGGTCCTGGCTTCACAACCCGTGAACTTGAGTACCCTCCAGAAGCCTCTACTTTAGCCAGTTCATACATAAAATATGATGCTGAATCTGTTGATATTTATTTGCCTCCTTTGCATCCTACTCCAAAGGCTAAAGAAGTCAAAGAAGTTACAAAAATTCAGAGCTCATTACAGATAAATATCCAAACCTCTACTCAGCATACATATGTTATAATTTTTAGTCAATTTAGTGTCCTAAATTGCTTGCATAAATTATCAATCAAGGTTTGTATACTGATGAAGTGTAGGTGTACTATATGTACTTAGCTAACCTTTTTCTTACTTCGTTGTTTTTGGGGGTTTACTGTTCCTTGATGTCTAAGAATTTTAATCTCAAACTATGGAAATAATTAAATTAATATAATAAAATTTTAAGGAAGAAAAGGAAGTGTTCCTAAATTAATCTAATTTTCATAAAAATAAACCGAAAACTGTTGACTAGTTAAAAACCTAATTTGGAAAACAAAGTATCTAGTTGATCTTATTATTAGTCCTATTCCATGGATTTAAATCTTAGAGCTAAGAATGAAATTGAAGTGCTTGAAAGTAAAGACAGAAAATGAAATCAATTAATGTACTTCTGGTTACTCCATCATTTAATTATGAAGTATGACCTTCTTGAAATGATATATTAAGCAAATTTTTGTACTTTAACTTCTAATGTCCTAGAACAGTAAGCAGAGGAAAAACATCTAATGTATCCTTAGTTACTCCAACATTCAATTATGAAGTATGTTCTTCTTGAAATGGTATTTAAGCAACCAATTATACTTGATGATCTAGAAAATCAAATAAGTCATGCAGAAGGTAACTCATTAATTGCATTAATTAAACATTCAATCATCTAATTTATGAAGTATGAATAAATCAATCTCCTTGGAATGATATTTAGGAATATAAATGATGAAACTAAGTGAGGATCTGAAAGAAAAATGTGAAAGCATAAACAACTAATGTATATTTGACTTTCTCCAACATTTCAATATGAAGTAATACCTTTTTGAATTGTTGTATAAGAAGTCAATTATGCCTTATTTTCTAAATTCCTAGAAAGCAAATAACAATGTGCAGAGTAAATTCAATCACTGTATGAATTAGACATTCAACCATTCAATTTAGGATCATCATCATCTTGAAATGGCTTTTGAAAACATCCATTAACACAGTTAATTGACAATTCTATTCTGAGAAAAATGAATGATAAAACAGTAAGGAAACTAGGCAACTGTGTGTTCTTAATTCTTCAATCTTGATTTGATTGGAAAACATAGTTATCTATCTTCTTGAAATATTTTAGAAGAGAAAGGTTGCACAGTTGTGATTTATCACTATGATATTGATAAAAAACTGAAATGAAGCATAAACCTAATTAGAAAACATATTTGCTGAAAAACAGAGTAATGAAATTAAGCTAAAAACATAAATGAAAAACCTCCTTCATAAGTTGGGGCCCTCTACAACTGATGTGGTTGAACTGTTAACTGATTAAGGATGTAATAAAGAAATCATTGGAAACATGAAATTCATATTATGATAAAGTGAAGTCTGAATACAAAGTATCAGCAAAAATCTTGAGTTTAACACTTAATTTCTGAACTGTGTTCTCGGTTCTATGCGACCGATATTTAAAAGAAAATTACATAACTGTTTGAGTTAAACTAGCTACAGGTGGCTACTTCGAATTATATTTCAATAGGACTATTGGACTTCTTGATTTTCTACGAAGAGAAAATCAAGAGTCCTATTGATTTCAGCTAACGTACTTTGACTCCATCTTTGACCATGAGCTTAGGCTTTCTTTTCTGTTGACCTGGACAGAGTGAATATGATAGAATCCATGTAGGAATGATTCTAGAAACACCCATGTGGCCCAAATCTTCAGTTGACACCTAGAACCTGCTAAACCATGAGAGTAGCTATGGAATCCACAGTTAGTTGTAGAACAGGCTTCATTCTGTAGGTAAATTGAAAAAATCTATCCAAATATAAAGAGCATGAAAATATAATATGGCAATCATTTTAATGCATCCTTAAAACAAAACCTAGCATTTATCATTGATTGGGGTCTGTAATATTATGAGAAAGTGAGGGAAAGAGGTGAGAAAAACTGTCAAAGAGAGGATAATTCTAAGGTTCAACATATCCCCACTACAAGATCATTGCATGTCCTCATGTAATTTGCCAAAAATATGATTTCTTCCTCCCTACTGCATTTTCTCAAACACCTCTGCTAGCACATCTAATTTCCTTATTTTTTTTCTTTGAAGTGAATGTCATTCTGGGCCTTCTCATAAGAATCTTGTATTTGAGGTTAATGACTACTTTTTTCAATAACGTATTCTTCCTCTTCAATTTCCTATTTTTCTTATACCACAGTCCTAGATGCAGAACAATATTATCATGATTTGCCTTGTCCAATTTGTTTTGCTCCTTGAATGTCTCATTCTCCTCTTTGATATGTCTATTCAATATCTCTAATTCATAAATATCCTGCTAAGAGCATTAATTAGAGGTTCTTGTGGATTGATATGAGGTTCTGGGTTCATTGAGGCACTTCTCCTCTCCAATGATTCTACATAATCATATATCTGTTGTTGGACTGGGTCTATACCAGGAGATCTTCTGTTGGGGCCTTCTTCAAGATGATAAACAAGAGAATTATAAGGACTGTGTCTAGGAGAGATGTTAACAGGTAATGGAATAAGGGTTTCCTCATATATATTTATCAACTTTGTCCCTTTTTATAATGTCTTCTTCATGGTACCTCAGAGTCTAGAGCTCTTTCTCAGTTTTGGAGGACTTTCATTCCCCTCATATATAACCTTAATCTATTTTATTTTCTTTCCTCGTGTCTTGATTTGTTTCCTGATTTATGTCAGTTCCTCATAAATTAGCTTTTAATCATTCTTCTATAATGAGGTTTTAGGTCTGTCTTCAAAATTTATGTCAGTCTTCTTTCTTCTGCTTCTCCTGACATTATCTTCCTTGGGTGGTGACTCTGGTGGTTCTTGAAAATGATTCCTAACAAGGAAATCCTCCCAAGTATCTCCTATGCTTCTTAAATGAAACTCAATCAATATATTTACCAACCCATGATGATGCATGGTGATATATATGAACTGTATTCTCTTTTTCACATTTGAAGCCATCCTTCTTAAACTATTTAGCAGAAATAAAGAAAGATTGATTTCACCATTTTCTAGGAAATTCATCAGTAAACGGATATGGTAGACATAAATGCAACAAAACCTTCCTTCAAAAGTTATAAATTTATATAAAATCAAGAGCATATTCCTCCATTTACTCTTAAGAACTGAACTTGGAATCATTTTTCTAAAAACAGAGAAATCCATACCTAGGTTTTTGAGTATCACTGTCCATGATTCACTGTGGAACTCCTTATTTTTTGAACCATATTTCACCATGCCTTGGAAGTTCTGCAGCCTCGACCATGAATGACTCAATCATTGCAAACTTGATATCTCTAATTTCTACTTCAGTTCCATCAAAATATCGAGCAAAGGATTTTGTAATCTCCTTATGAAAACCATTAAATTTCTCTATGAACCTCAGCAATACAACTTTTTGTAACAATTCTTTAAGTTGTGGGTATCCTTCCATGTACTTTGCTCCAACTGTTTCTGATCTGATAATGAGCCCCATCCTTCTACTATGAAGAGTTCTTCAACCTTCGGAAGTACCCTTCTGTTTGATGGAAATGAATTGGATGTGGATCTGATGGAAGATTATGGAGGGTTTGTAGGAATAAATAGATGGTAGGGTCTTGGAGAGACGTAGACAAGTATGTCACGTCATAGATCATGACCGTTAGTCATCAACGAGGGAAGTAATGTTGGACTGTTATGAAACTTAATACGGAGGATGTGGCTGATATGTAGTATGATGGAGATTGCAATCAAATAAAATGATGAGTTGTCAAGGAAACATATGAATGTTCATATTATACATGTTTAATGTTTTAGCCTTGCTATTAAAATATTTTTTTGCACTTTACCTTTAGAACTTATCCTTTTCATTTGTTGCTTTCTTTGGTGTTGATCCTTAGCTACTCTTTTTATCATGTTGGTCTTCAAAACATAATCCTTCAATTCCTTGCAATCATCATGTGTCAGGACTGCTGAAGTGGTTGTAGAATCAAATTGGCTGCAGAATGGAATCAGCTGCAGAATACAGTCAGCTACAAAATGTACTCTGTAAAAAGAATGAAGTATGGAACATGAATGGAATGAATGTAAAAATGGAATGGAAGTGGAATATGACTTATGGAATGGAATGAGTGTGAAAAATGGAATGGAAGTAGAATATGACTTATGGAATGGAATGAGTGACTTATGGAATGGAATGTAAAATGGCAATGGAGTGTGATGGAATGAAACTGGAGAATGAAATGAATTTGCAGATTATGAATTGAAATGAATGTAGTTTTGTGTCACTAATTATTACAGAAAAGAAGATGGAAAATATAGTATGTCAGAAATCTCCGATTTCCACCCTGTATTTTCTGTGTAAGTATGCCAATAATTGATTGGTTTTCATACCTACACAATTTTTTTTATGTTTTTTCTTTTATATTTATTTTTTTATGAATGCAAAAAAAATAAAAGCTAAGTTAGTGAAGAAGAATGATCCTTCTCCACTAACTTCATATCAATGTTATTTTGAAATATCTTGATAAAATCTTCTTTTGAAATTGGTTTATGATATACTTTCAACCGATGAACATTCACAAGAAGAGGTACCTTTTATTCATCTATTGTCCTTATTTTCACTGCTCCATTATCAAAGAATTTTTCAATCTCATATGGCCCAAGCCAATGAGTCTAAAAATTTCCTTGAAAATCCTTGAATTTTGAATCGAAAAAAAGTGCCCAATCCCCTTCTTGAAAATTCTTCTCCTTGATATACTTATCATGCCATTTAGCCCTTTTATGCTCGACTATACTGGTTCTTTGAACTGCATCTTGCCTGATTTCATCAAGCTTATTGATTTTCTCCAATCTATGTTTATGTGCTTCTGATAAATCAAGTCCCAATTGGATTGCCATATTGAAGGTTTGGATCTGAAACTCTATAGGGAACGGGAATTGCTTCCCATAAACAAGTTCATAGGGAGTATGTCCTGTTGTGTTCCTCTATGTAGTTCTATAGGCCCATAAGGCTTCAAGAAGTCTTTCTGCCCAACCTCTTCTTTGTAGATGTACAGTCTTAGTGAGAATTCCTTCAATCACCTTATGGGTAGATTCTACTTGACCATTTTCTTGTGGATGGTAAGGAGTGGACTTTCTATGTTTGATATAATAATCTTCCACGATCTTTTTCACCACCTTGGATGTAGATTGAGATCCCTGATCTGTCACAATTTCTCTTGGAACACCAAAACGAGTGAAGATATCCTCAAAGAGAAAATTAACTACAGATTCCTCATTAGAAAAAAGTAATGCTTTAGCCTCTACCCATTTAGTGACGTAATCAGTGCATATCAAAATATAATTCTTTTGATGATGATGAACCACACTGGTCCTGATGATGAACCACACTGGTTGGTTCGAAACGCGTCGACAACGTTCCATTATATGTGATTATTACCGAAAGAGATTTTATAATAAAAATATAATTCTTTTGTTTAGATGGAGGATTGATAGGTCCAACAAAATCCAAGGCCCATTTTTCAAAAGTTTCAATGAGTACCTGAGTTTGTAGTGGCATTTCATCTGAAGGAGCAGGTTTTCCTACCCTTTGGAAGCTGTCACACCTTTTGACATATTATTTGGCATCTTTGAAGATGGATGGCCAAGAATATCCTAAATGAAGGATTTTATAGGTTGTCATCTTGTCAGCAAAGTGTCCTCCACATGGTTCATCATGACATGCCTTAAGAGTTTTAGGCATTTCGTCTTCTCGAACACATCTCTTGATAATGAGATTTAGACCTGTTTTATACAATTCATTAGTAATCCATGAGTATCTTGCACTTGTTTGAATGATTTTTCTTTTCTCTCTGGAAAAAATATGTGAAGGTAATCTCCCTGTGACTAAGTAATTAACAATATCTGAAAACCAAGGGGTTTGAGTAGTTACTGCAAAAATATATTTATCAGGAAATTTATCTTCAACTGGAGTATCATCTTTGATATTTTTAATTCTAGACAGGAAATCAGCAACTGTGTTTTGTTTTCCAGGTATGTCTAGAACAGTGATGTTGAATTCTTTCAGGAGTAATAACCATCTTGTAACTCTGCCGTCAGTAGTATATTTATTCATTAAGTACCTAATTGCAGACTGATCTGTATGGAAAAAGGTTTCATAGCCTATCATGTAATGTCTGAATTTGCTGATAGCATGAACAACAACTAAGAATTCATTTTCAGTTACAGTGTAATTTAACTCTGTGGGAGTCAAATTCTTGCTTGTGTAATAGATGGCATAGGGGATCAAATATTTATGTCCTAATACAGCTCCCAGAGCTGTATCTGAAGCATATGTTGAAATGTGAAAAGGTAGTTTCCAATTTGGACCTCTTAAGATGGGTGCTTCAGAATTTTTTTCTTTTAAGGTCTCAAATGCAAACTGGCAATCAAAATTCCAATTGAATTCACAATATTTGGTGAAGAACTTGAAGAGTGGGGATGCTAGTTTAGTGAAATTTTCTATAGTATCATGTGAATCCTAGAAAAATTCTAACATCTCTTTGACAACTTGGAATTGATCATTTAGAGATGACTTCAACTTTAGATTTATCAACTTTAATTCCATCTCCTAAAATGTGATGTCCTAAAACAATCCCTTCTATAAACATCATAAAACATTTTTCATGGCTTAGTGAAAGGTTTGCTTCCTTACATATTTTAAGAACCTTTTCCAAGTTTTCTAAAGCTTCTTCAAATGTATTCCCATAAACTGTAAAGTCATCCATATATACTTTTACACAATCATGTATTAGATGAGAAAAATTTCCTAGTACTGCCCTTTGGAATGTTGCAGGTGCATTGCACAATCCAAAAGGAAGTACCCGGTAGGCATAAGTCCCCCATGGATAGGTGAATGTGGTTTTATCTTTATCTTTAGGTGCTACTTGAATTTGATTGTAACCACTGAAACCATCCAAGAATGAGAAATACTTCTTACCTTCTAATGTATCTAACACTTGATCTATAAAGGGAAAACGAAAATGATCTTTTAGGGTGGCTTTATTCAATTCTTGATAATCAATGCATACCCTCCATTTACCATTATTTTTAGGCACAATCACTAAGTGGTAAACCCATTGGCTGTCTGAAATTGGGTAAATGAAGTTTACATTCAGCAATTTTTGCAACTCCTCTTTCACAATTTCCCTAAGATTTGGATTCATCCTTATTTGAGGTTTTCTGATAGGTTTAAAATTTTCTTCAATGTAGATGTGATGTATACAAGTCTTAGGAATAATTCCTTTCATGTCAGTGTATTCCCATGCATATGTAGAAGAATTTGTTGTAATGTTTTGATTAACTTTTCCTGTTGTAATTTTTCCAAGTTATTGTTTATATTCAAGGTTTTCCCTGGAAAGATTTCAAATGTAGAGCTGCCAAATTCTTCCATAGAGTAAAGAGACTGTCAGCCACCAATAAAATTTGTCATATAAAATGTCGGCTAAAAATTTTTTGGAGCCTTCAAGAAATAGGTTTTATTGCTAAAAGTGTTATCTCTTGAAGACTCTTGAAGACATCATGCCCTCTGTTTAAAATCTTCACTGCTATTTCCATTTCAAACTTTGAAATTCTGCTGATTTCATTGAGAAAAGATTGCTGCAAAATCCATTTTTCTCCTCCCTCCACTTCAAAACTAACCTTCATTTTGCCTCCTTTTTTCCTCATAAACTTCCTCCATTTTCCATTTTTCCCCATTCCCCCTTCATAAAATCCTCATTATAGAGTTTAAAACTCCTTTTTTTTTAACTCTACCGAAACCCCAAAATCCATCAGAAAACTCTGAAAAAATCATAAAAATACACTTTTTGTACTAATGGTTTAAGCCCATTTGGGCTAAGTCCTAACCACTTCCCCACATGTGCCCCGGTGCTAGAACCAAGTGCTAAGCCCTTTTGGCACTTATCACATCGGAGAAAATAGAGCGCGCGAGTCTTTTTGCTTTATTGAGACCTCCGATGCGATTGGCCACTTACTGCATAGCCCCCGATCTTATCACTGCTTCATATAACCCTAGGGCCTGCAATCGGGCGCTTAAACACTATATCAATCCATCTCTGATGCATATTTCCCTTTGTTAATTCAAAAACCCACTTTTTCCTATGTTTTGGTCTAAAAACTGTCGGGGCAATGTTTTTAATGTAAATGGGTAGATTGAAAAGTCCCGCATCAAAATTTCAATGCGATTAAGCCCCATTTGTATAAAACTCCCACCCTCCGCTTTACTCCATATAACTTACACCTGGGACAAAGAGTTAAAGTCTCAAAGCGCTAATCGTGTCAGAGAAAATCAAAATGGGTAGATTGAAAAGCCCACAGGCCCGATCCGAAGTTCCGATGCGATTGGCCCTCATATATATAAGCCCTAGGCCTATCGCATTTCATATAAACCACGGGCCTCGCAGTCGAGTGCCAGACCATTTCATATATATATATTTCGCCCTGATACATAAAACCTTTGTTTTTTCATTTAACTTTGGGTTTTCATATATTATAAAGGGGTTTCCACTGGCACATGTCTTAAACCATATCCGTCGTTGATCTTAAGCCGATCCAACGGCCCGCGCATTATTGCATCGCAAGTTTTTCATCGGGCGCGTTAAAATTTTCCCCACCTCCGATTGAAATTCCCCGATTCATTCCCCGCCGTCGATCTAATCTGCAGATCGACGGCCCATAGCTAATCGCATCTGTGCCATTCAGTTTCTTCCCCTGCCGATCGCATGCCTCCGATTGTATCTAGACCCTCCACGTGTCTAGATCGGATGGTCCAAATTAAATTTCCCGACTTTGGTTTAAAAACATGCAGCCCCGCTCATAATGTTTCTCAGCCAATCGCAGTCATTGATCTCTGTAGATCAACGGTCCTTATTAACCCATTCTCTGCCTTTGTATCATTTTCATTTGATCCCCAAATGAAATCTCCGCCATTGATCTTGTTCCATCCAATGGCCCATATTAACTCGGCAGACCTGCCTCCTGTGGGTCCTGCCTTCTTCAAAATTTGATCTCGGCCATCCATCTTAGATCTAACGACTCAGATTGAAACCGCCCTCTCTGCTATCTTCCCGCGCATCTATCCCATATCGCGCTCGCTTCCCCACCGTTAGATCTGAGGCCCCAGATCTTACGGCCGGCTTTCTATATCGCGTGACTTCAAGTGCGAAGGTTAATTTCCCAAAGGTCGCACGATATAAGATGTTTTTCAAGGACACCTGTCGGGCGGGAATGCATGTCGCGTTCAAAAAGGAAAAACCGCCTCCCTGCCTTTTCACCACGTGAAACCCATGGTTTTACCTCCCTAAACCGCCTTTCCCCATTTGTATTATAAATCATCGCGCGCACCTTCCGCCGTTGATCTCCGCAGATCAACGGCTCAAATCTAATCTGGCCTTTCACCATCACCCTCCACCTCTACCAAAGGTTTTCAACGCACGATCTCCACCGTTCATCTCGTGCGTAGATCTCATCCGATGGCCCACGATCATCCTGAAGCCCCAATTTCATTTCCTTTGCATTTTCCTCTGCCAAGGGGTTTTTAACCTTATTTCATCTCATTTTCTTCCATTCTCACAATAATGTGACCCCTTCACATTACTATTTCACTACTAGTCCTGACCGTTGATATTTGGGTCAGTCATAGATCAATGGTTCCAACTTAAAATCTCCCACCACTCTCCTTTTGACCTCTGCTAACAGATCTCCACCGTTGGATGCTGCCATCCAACGACCATGCTCCCACCTGAAACCTCCTAAGAATTTTTTCCCAAATAACGCAGGATTTTATAACATTTGTGTATATTTTTCAGGTTTCAAAGGTTTTTCCCATTATAATGAAGGAAATGAAAGCCGAGGGTGACGATCCTCTAAACTTTCGTTTATCAAAGGGAAAGAACTATAAAGGGTTCCACTCCACGTTTCATCGACGCTTCATGGGTATTGATGCCATACGGACCCTTTGTGGCACCTGCACATCAACAAGACACACATAATGGAAATTAACAAAGAATATCAGTGTCAAAGAACCTACCACAGCAGAACTGAAGATTGAAGATGAATTCCATGGTTTAATGGATTACGGCTAAGATTGATTATCAAAATCCTAATCCATTAAATTAAACATAATTCAAGGGAAATTAAAATATCATTAGACAGAAAGGCCTCCACCACCATAACAGAGGCCAATTGATTCCTCTCGGCTACCACAAAGCCACCTATTGCCTCAAAGCATTCAAACAGAGGTTGAATTTATTTGATCAGAAAGAAGATATTTGCTTCAGCGCCGCCGAATAGTTAATTCTGCCAAAGGAAAATAATGCAAAATATCAGCAGAATTATTACAACATGAAACAGAGCCTTCAAGTCAACAAAATCTCCCATCGAGCTTAAATCTTAAATGTAAAACAATTAATACAGACAGAACATCTGTAAACTTCTCCATCAAGCTCCTCAAAGGCCGAGAAGTCTTAAGTCTGTATTAATTGACCTAGGAGATCTTTTATCAGATCCCACCTCCTCATTCCTTCTATAAATACTTCTGTAGAAGATGAGAAAATGTTGGTTGCAGGACTTTGAAATATACTTGCACTCGAAACTTCTTATTGTAAATAGTGTTCAAAGGCTCTTTAAGCTCTGCTTGTGATAGAATAGTTAGGCTGAGAAGTGAAGATGATTGCTAACCTAAAACACTGGACTTAAAGCTATAACTGGTTTGAAGCATCAATACAAGCTGATTTATGGGATCCTGGTCTAGGTCGACGGTGATGTTTTTCTTATTGTAAATCGTTATTTTATTTCTATTTTCACTTTGTCCATATTCTCTGATAAAGAACAACAAGCATAGAGTTAGTATTTATTGTATATCAGTTCCCTTCTCTGAATGATAAGATTTATCTACATGTTTTCTTCCAAATTGTATTATTTAGGAATGATTTAATTCAGTTTAAGCAATTAGGAATGCTGGCATTCCCTCGTCCTCACTATCTAGACTAAATATTGTTTCTGAATGTTATTTTCATTTTATGTTAAGTAGAGATGAACTAGGGAAGTCTATGGTTAGCCCTGTCCTCTAGTCTCTTCTCTAAAGGCTGTCTGGAATTTTCCCTAAGAGTGTGTCGAAAGTAGGCTAGGTTCAAAGTCCTTACCTGATCTTAGACCATTCTTCATTATCATTTGTGTTTCCCTTGTGTTTAAATGTTTTCTATTAAAAGTGTATCAAAATATGGCAATTACTTACCAGAAATTGGATTACTTTTATTTCTTTCTTAAGTGTATGTCAAAAGTTGGCTAGTTTCAAAGTACTTACCAAATCTTAGGCTGCTCTTTGTTCTTCATTTTTTTAATTCCCCTTCTTGTTGTATCATTTCATTCCATAAAATCAACTTTGAAGAGAACCTTAGACATAGATGACTTGCCCCATGGACCACTCTTGAACCTTGTTGTTTCAATTAAATCCTATTACGACTCCATAGCCAAATGGAATAAAACCAGCATTACATCCGTATTTTTAGCCAAATCTTGTTCTATTTGCTTGCAACTTCACACCTTTGAAACTCTTTTAATTTAGGACTTTCCACTCAAATAATAATCATGCTCAACCATCCAAAAAAAACAAAAACCTCTGGACTTCATAACTAGCCTAATATATTTACCCAAAATCCTTAAAGATCAATCCATATTTGCACTTATTGGAGAGATCCCTCTCCGGATTCAGGAGGGCTAGATCCTAGAATCCCAAAGTGGTTGAAATAGTGTTTCTCCCTATAGTTGGACTTTGAAAATATTGCTAATTATAGGGAGCTAACATAGACATCTGCCTAGATGACAAATATTCAAGTGTATTTTTCTTAAAATTGATCATATTCATATTCTGGAGATGATTCATAATTTTCTATTGTATTTAAGATTTGACTATCTTCACTAATGGTTGAAATAGTAAAGAGAGATTGTATATCATCTTCATCATCTATCTCTGTGATTGTTCTTGCTGGAGGATATAAAGTGAATTTCTTAGTTGAATTACCATCAGAAATATACATGTCACCAGATCTACAGCTAAGGAAAGCATCAGCTGTAGCCAACCAAGGTCTTCCTAATATGAGTGGGTGTCCTCCTAGATTATTCTTAGGAGTTAAAATAATAAAATAAACAGGATACTCCCAAGAATCTAAGGACACTGAGACATATTCTAACACACCATATGGCTTGATCAAAGATATATCTGCTAATTGCAGTAATGTAGGTGTATAAAGAAGATTAGAAAGCTTGAGTTGTTCCATGGTTTATTTACTTATGATGTTTATTGCTGCTCCTAAATCAGTCAATGTATTTGGAATTTCAACTCCATTGATATGTGTTTTCACGACTGGACTTCCTAGGTCTAAATATTTTTGAATGGAAATTTTTCCCATCATTATGTCTGTTATTTTTCCTACAAGTTGAATTCTTTTTATTTCTTTTGTTTTTCTTCCTGATCTCTTGATACTCAACTACTTTATTGTTTTAGCTAAAATTGGAATTTCCTTGATGGCTTGTAACAAAGGGGTTTTGATGCAAACATTTTTCAATTCAATTAGAAAATCATAATTAGGCAACATAATATGCTTTTCTACCCCTCTATCAACTTGTAATCTTTCAGTAAAAGGAGGTGTAGAAGTAGATATTGATGGTTTCTCTATGATAGGAGTTGAATTTATTGGTTCTTTTTGTTTTTCATTTTCAGAATTTTGGTTTTTAAGAGATATTCCTTATTCAAAACTTTTATTGGGCTATAGAGAATCTTCCTCAGAATTGTCTTGTTCTTGAATGACTAAAGAAGGATTTTTCTTTTCTAATATCCTACCAGATCTAAGTTGCACATCATTAAGATCTAGAGGAGTAATCATGTAGGTTGGAAATTGTTGTCCTTCTATCATATAGGTATTCTAAGGATTTTTATTGTTGGGGTTTGGTAATGATTGGGCAAGTAATTGATTTTGTTTCTGAGGGAATGGTAGTGAGAGTTGTGGATTTTGGTTTTGGTTTTGAAGTTGGGGTTGTTGACTTTGTTGAGGAATTTGTTGGGGAGGATAATTTGGATATGATGGAGGATATTGATAGTACTAAGAGAATATTCCATAGGGATTTTTCATTCCTTGAGCCCAATGCTGAGATTGACATTGAGATTGAGGCCAAGGTTGCTGCCAAGAATTCCAGTTTCGTGGGGGCTGAGTATACATTTGGTTGTTAAAACCTTGAGTTTGTGGACCCTTCCATGGTATTCTAGAGACAAAACAAAGATATTATGTTGGATTAGAAGTTGTTTCTTCTTGAAAAAAACCCTTAAGACCAGTAATTGAAGGACAATTATTAGTATCATGACTTTCTGAACAAATCATAAAGGTCTCTATAAATTTTGCATCAAGAGGATATTCTCTTAAAGCATGCTTCTTTCTGCATTTGGGACAGAAAATAGCTAAAGCATCAATCTCGACTTTTTTCTTGTTTTGTAACTTAAGGGTGTCTATCTGTTCACTAAGACTCCCTAAAATGTCTGTTTTAAATTCGTCAAGCATATTTCCAATTTTTTCCCTACTCATTTCTCTAGATGCAGATTTATTTACCCTAGCAAGTGCAGGATCTCTTGGACCTTTACCAGTTTTTTATTTTCCTCTTGAGAGATGAATACATAATTCCCCAATATCCGGTAATGGGAGTTGAGATATGTCCCCTTTCCCCATCATGTTAAGGATATCTATCCACTCATCTCTGATAGTTTTCAACAAAAGAGCTTTTAAAGTGTCTTGATCTAAATTTTCCATTTTTTCTGTTTTTATGTTATAGTTGAATCTTTCAAGTACATCATCCAAATTTTCATCCTCTCTTTGCATCATTTTAAACACTTCCTCCTTGTGACTAATAAGTATGCAATAATCCAAATACCTTTCTAGAAATTCTCTCTTCATATCATTCCATGTCCTAATAGACCTAGTGATTAAACTCATGAACCATTTTAGAGCTGCTCCTTTCAATGTTGAAGGAAACATTTTGAGTTTTTGAGATTCTTGTAAATAATCATAAGTTCTGCACAAGACTTCAAATTCAAACAAAAAGGTTTCAGGGTCTTCACTTTTCAATCCATGAAAGTTTGGGAGAACATAAGGTGAGATGTTTTTCATGGTAGCATTTGTATCCTCATCAACTATAGGGAATCAAAAAGAACTCTTAATTACCCTATTTCTTCTACCTCCTTTTGCATTTCCTCTACCTCTTCCTCTATCTCCTCCTCTACCTATACCTCTATCTCCTCATACAAATAGTACATTTTCTCTATTTAGGATTTCTCCTTCTCCTTCTTCTTCTCCTCTTCCTGCCATTATAGATTATTCAGAGCTGATATGAGAGTCAACTTGTAAGGTTAACTACTCTTCCTCTGGTTCTTCTATTAATGGTATGTTGAATAAAGGTTCTTCTTCTTCCTCTCCGTTAGGAATTTCTAACTCTTCAACTAGAATATGTTCCCCTGTAGAAGTGAAAAATGTTACTCCTTTTGTTGGAGACCTAGGATCTTCTTCCTCTAAGACTGCCTCAGTGGATGAAGTAGGAGATCCTCCTAATTGGATTTCTGACCTTAGAACTTCAAGAAGTCCATGGCTAGTGAAATATGGAATATGGGTTTGAGATGGAGGTTTATCGCTTCTTAGTCTTGGTGGAGTGAGTGGCGTTGTAGGGATTAAACTCTTTCCACTAACTATGAATCTTCCCCTAGAGTATCTTTCTCTATGCATGTCATTTTTTTTGGATGTAAGAAATGAGGTTACCTAATTACACTTCCCTGGAAACGACGCCAAAATGTTTAGTCAATTTAGTTTCCTAAATTGCTTACATAAACTATCAACCAAGGTTTGTATATTGATGAAGTGTAGGTGTACTATATGTACTTAGCTAACCTTTTTCTTACTTCATTATTTGTATTTTATGTTGTTTGTGGGGGTTTTCTATTCCTTGATGTCTAAGAATGTTAATCTAAAACTATGGAAAGAATTAAATGAATCTATTAAACTTTTAAGGAGGAAGAAAAGGAAGTGTTCCTAAATTAATCTAATTTCATAAAAATAAACCAAAAAATATTGATTAGTTAAAAACCTAATTTGGAAAACAAAGTATCTAGTTGATCTTATTATTACTCCTATTACATGGATTTAAATCTTAGAGCTAAGAATGAAATTGCAGTGCTTGAAAGTAAAGACAGAAAATGAAATCAACTAATGCAATTTTGGTTACTCCAACATTCAATTATGAATTATGACCTTCTGGAAATGATGTATTAAGAAAATTTATGTACTTTAACTTCTAATGTCCTAGAACAATAAGCAGAGGAAAAACATCTAATGTATCTTTAGTTACTCCAATATTCAATTATGAAGTATGATCTTCTTGAAATGGTGTTTAAGCAACCAATTATACTTGATGATCTAGAAAATCAAATAAGTCATGCAGAAGGTAACTCATTAATTGCATTCATTAAACATTCAATCATCCAATTTATGAAGTATGAATAAATAAATCTCCTTGGAATGATCTTTAGGAATATCAGTGATGCAACTAAGTGAGGATCTGAAAGAAAAATGTGAAAGCATAAACAACTAATGTATATTTGACTTTCTCCAACATTTCAATATGAAGTACTACCTTAATGAAGTGTTGTATAAGAAGTCAATTATGCCTTGGTTTCTAAATTCCTAGAAAGCAAAAAACAATGTGCAGAGTAAATTCAATCACTATATGAAATATACATTGAACCATTAAAGTTAGGATCATCATCATCTTGAAATGGATTTTGAAAACATACATTAACACAGTTAATTGACAATTCTATTCTGAGAAAAATGAATGATAAAATAGTAAGGAAACTGTTGGGCAGTTTAATTGTCATATTAAACCTCTCAATATTAATTACCAATTCGGGAGTCGTAAACGCAAGTTGTACTGCGTCTTGGCTCAACTTAATGGTCAGAGTATAAATATTCCTTTGTAATGATAAACTAAACACTAGAATGAAACACACATTTGCGTGAAAATAAACAATCTTGAAAAGGAGACCTACTTAACCAATTTTATCAAGAAAAATCCATACTACAATTAAACTGTCAGGAAATACAAATAAATTCTCAATCTCATAACATTCTCGCACTAGAATCCTAATTTTTAAATCTCCTATGATATCTTGAAAACCTTAACCTATTTGCTCCTTTCACTAACTTGAAACTAAACTTGAGATAAGAAAAAAGGGCACACATTATAAATTCATACCTTATACTAACTAGAACTATTCCTGAAAACAAACTCGGTATTCAAATTAACAAAAGACAGTTCCTATTGCTAGAAGAAAACTATTTTACTTCATTGTAAAATCTCTTTCGGTAATAATCACATATAATGGAACGTTGTCGACGCGTTTCGAACCAACCAGTGTGGTTCATCATCAGGACTAGGTGAGAGATCATATCAAATCAATAAGCTTAAATAGATGTAGAGATGTTTAAACTAGCCGTTTTCTAAACGGCTAGTTTGACTTTTTAATAATTTAAAATGTTTTTAATTAGTAACGGCTAGTTCCCTCCTACTATTAAACCAATTAATAAATTCAATGTTTTTGACATTGAATTCGGTATTAGATACTTGCCGGATTCGTCCAAGGACATCATTAGGCAAGATTGTGCGGCTATCTTAAGAAAAGCCAAGCCACCCAAGAGCAACTTGAGCAAGCCTGAGTTTGAAGCTCTAAAATCCTTAAACAATAATAAGGATATTGTTGTTCTTAAAGCTGACAAAGGTGGTGCAGTTGTCATCCTTAACAAGGAGGATTATAGGATGAAGATGTTAGATCATTTGGAGAATAGTGGGAGTTATAGGAAACTTCCTAAAAATCCCTTAAAAAAGATCTCCAAAGTTGTCAATGATGCTATTAAGTCCAGTAGCTCCATGGTCTCTTTGAGTAAGAGGTTGATTGAGAGCAATCCTCTTACTCCAAGAATCTATGGTCTTCCTAAAATCCATAAGGATGGTGCCCCCATCCGTCCCATTGTTAATACCATTGGTGGTCCGACTTACCTTCTAGCCAAGTATTTAGCTCATAAACTGAAGCCTCTTGTAGGTCGTACAGATTCATTTGTTAAAGATTCTGCTTCTTTCGTTAATGAGCTGAAGGGCATTAGATTGGATCCTGAGGACAGGTTTTTCAGTTTTGATGTCGTTTCTCTTTACACCAATATCCCCATAAAAGAGGCTATTGATGCCATTAATCACATTACTGATCCTGATACTGCCCATTTAGTTGGGATCTGCTTAACCTCCACTTTCTTTAGTTTTGAACGAATTCTATGAGCAAACCTGTGGTGTTGCTATGGGTTCCCCCCTTTCCCCGATTGTTGCTAATTTGTTTATGGAAGACTTTGAATCCAAATCTCTTTCCTCGGCTCTTTTCCAACCAAAGCTTTGGAAGAGGTTTGTATATGATACTTGTGTCGTGTGGCCGCATGGCGAAGACAAGTTAGATATTTTCTTTCGTCACTTTAATGATCAATCACGCTCCATAAAATTCACCATGGAGCATGAAATAGATGGAAGCATTCCCTTCCTTGACGTTCTTATTTCTAAAAAAGATGATGGCTCTTTCTCCCATCAAGTTTTTCGAAATAAAACTCATACTGAGCAGTACCTTCAAGCTAGTTCACACCATTTCCCTGCTCAAAAATTGGGTGTCCTAAACACCTTGGCCACAAGGGCGTTGAGGATCTCTGATGAGTCTCACCTTGAAGGGGAAAAGTCTCATCTGTTAAGTGTATTTTGTAAAAATGGTTATAGTAGATCGCAAGGCCTTCAAGCTTTTCTTAAAGCAGCAAAAGGTCCTCTATCTAAAAAGAATAAAGACCCTAGTCAATGGTCCCGTAGTGTACGTCTTTCGTTCATTCAAGGAACCACTGATAAAATTGCGAGGGTCCTGAGGAAGCATAGGGTGTCTTCGTTTTTCAAGCCCCTTAACACGATTCGCAGCTCTCTCAAATCGGTTAAAGACCCGATTAACCCTAGGGATGGGAAAGGTGTCTACATCATTCCTTGTTCCTGTGGGATGCCTTACATTGGTGAAACTGGTCGATCTATAAATCAAAGAATTTCTGAACATGCTGCTGACATTAAGCATGGAAGATCCCACTCGTCTGCTCTAGCTGAACATGCAGAAAAGACTAACCATCATATTTGCATTGAAGAGGCAAAGGTCATTGCTAGGATTGACCATTTCCATCATCGTAAGTTAAGAGAGGCCTTAGAAATCGAAAAAAGACCCCTTAATCACAACAGAGATGATGGTTGGAACATCAGCAGGTGTTGGATACCTGCCTTATGTCCCTGATTTTTTTTTTTTTTCTTCTTTTTCTTAAAAAATTAATTAATTAATTATTTTATTTTTATATTTATATTTATATTTATTTATTTTATCTTTTTTATTTTTATTTTTATTTTTATTCATTTATTTATTTATTTTATTTTTATATTTTTATTTATATATATATTTATATTTTATTTATTTGATTTGATTTGATTTGATTTGATTTGGTTTTATTTTATTTGATTTTATTTTTATTTGATTTGATTTGATTTGATTTGATTTATTTATTTATTTTTATTTATTTATTTATTTATTTATTAACCTCTCACTTTAATTAATTAATAAAATAGATATATAAAAAATAATTATAAATAATAAGTTTACTAATTTATTAACTAAACGAATAAATTTATTAATTGGTTTAATAGTAGGAGGGAACTAGCCGTTACTAATTAAAAACATTTTAAACTATTAAAAAGTCAAACTAGCCGTTTAGAAAACGGCTAGTTTAAACATCTCTACATCTATTTAAGCCTATTGATTTGATCTGATCTCTCACCTAGTCCTGATGATGAACCACACTGGTTGGTTCGAAACGCGTCGACAACGTTCCATTATATGTGATTATTACCGAAAGAGATTTTACAATTTTATATGGATCACAAAAGCATAGATTCTAAAAATATTTTACTTCATGTAAAATAACACTTAAAAATCCTATTAAAGATCACATTACAAATAATCAATGAGAACCTTTAATTCAAAGATTTTAATTTAGATTAAATGAATCATCTAAAAACAAGCTTACTATTCAAAACCATGTAATTCAATAATGAAAATGAAATCACTGCTACCTACACAATCAAATCCGCACTCAAACTTGCTCTTGTAAGGAAATGACTACACTATGAAAACAAGAATGATTCTAAATAAAAAGAAATATAATTATTAAGCAAAGTCCTGGGATAGAAATGTTTCACAAGAAATATACACAACCTGAAATCAACTGCCCATACTATTGACATTATTGCATTTTAATCTAGAAATAAAATTGTGTTCTAATTCATAACTACAGTAACCAAGTTCCAGAAAATATGCAGTTCTCTATACAGTTCTCTTGACCTCTTCCGAATAATGGAATTCACAATCCAAACAAGAGATTAAAGTGATTCAAACCATATACAGTTGAAACCCTATATTCATTAAGACTCTCCAACAATACACTCATTGAATTCAAGAAAAAAAAATGATGATTTTAATTACAGAATCGAGAAATCTACAATTCTATTTAGAAAATAATTCACAAATATTATAATTCATGCAGTAAATTAAAGCACAATTCCTACAGCTATAAAGAACAAGGGACTTGACTCCAGGTTGCAGTGGATCCTTGCCACTCCCTGAAGCAAGTCCTAAACTAACTCAACATTTAGAAATAAATAAAATTACAATGTGTTGGCATATGTTGTCCTTGATGGCAACCTACTTGATGAAGTTGATGGTAACCTACTTGATGAAATAAGATTGTTGGCAATATGATGCAGAGTGTTGTTGTTGATGGCAACCTACTTGATAAAGTTGATGATAGCCTAACTTGATGAATTTGTCCTTGATGGAAACCTACTTGATGAAGTTAAGGGGGAAATTGTTGGCAATGTGATACAATGTATTGACTTTGATGGAATCTTCTTGATGAAGTTGTCCTTGATGGAAATGATGTAAATCTGATGTGTTAAAAGGAAGGATAATATATTTACAGACTAGCTTAGAAGTAACATAAGAAAGGAATTCCAGTAAAGTGTCAGAGAAATGATAAATAAGTCATGTCACAGGGCATACACAGGTTTTTTAAGGAGAAGTAGTGTATGCACGCGGAAAAATACGTGCCAAGTCGCGTATGGATATTTGCGCTCTAAATTTATAAATCCAGGGGTGTTACCATGGTATTGACCCATTGTATTGAGCGCTGGATTATCTATTTGATCTCGTCCAGGAATACCATCGGAAGTGGTGTGGTTTTGGCTCATGGTATTGATAAAGGGTAAATCTATATAAGGAGAAGAAGATCATTGTGCAAAGTGTGCAGGAGTAAGGGTTGTGAATGAATAAATCTCTCTAAGGAATATCTGCATGGATGAACTCTGTTCTTGATTTATAGATCTGAATCTATTATGCACCCATGAAGAAAATGATGAAGAAGGATCTCTAGATCTGAAATGTATATGTATTTTCTAGATCTGTTTATGGAAGGTTTAGATCTGAGATGAGGCGAAATACTTTCTGAAGTAAAGGATGAAATCTGGGTTGCTTATCTGATCTGAAGAGCTGCACAGTCCTGAAAAGTTATAGATGTATACGCAGGTTCGCTTCAGCAAAAGCGCATGTATACGCGGGTATGCTTAAAGAAAAGCGCGTATGGGCAGATAGGAATAATGCACAGAAGTATACGCGGGTTGGTCTGCATGAAAGCGCATACATACATAGGTTTAGTGAAGTAAAAGCGTATGGAATCTAGGGTTTTGCTGAAGTAAGTGGAATGAAATGCCTGATCTGTTTTTCTGTTTTACTGCTATCTGTCAATAATGTATTCATACAGAACTGGATTGTTTGAATGATGAATATGCTGCTGATTATATTAATTGAAGATCAAGTCGTTGGTTGATTGGTTGATGATTCAATGAATGAATTGATGGGGTTATAAGTTTCAGTTTGATGAATGTTGAGCTTAAATGTGTGGAGTGGGTCCAGTCTGAAAATATGATGAAAAGTGGCCTACAAGTTGTGTTGTATGGAAGTTGTTGGATCTAGTATGAAAATTGATGAAACGTGGTCCATGGTGGTGCTGAGGGTCGAAGCCTTCAGTGAGGGGGTTGTAGCTCCCTTCTAGTAGTAGCTGGTAAATGAGTGCAAGGGGTAGTGGCTCCCTTCCAGGAGAGGCTGGTAAACGAGAGCAGGGGGTAGTGGCTCCCTTCCAGGAGAGGCTGGTAAACGAGAGCAGGGGGTTGTAGCTCCCTTCCAGGAGAGGCTGGTAAACGAGAGAAGGTTGTAACCTTCTGCAGGTGGGTGCCACGTGTTGGTATGAGTCTGCGCCAGTACATGGTTGTACGATGTTTTCTTTAAAATAAAATATTGAAGACTGAGATGACGGCAGCGGTGGTTTTCTCCCGAATTGGGTTTCCACCTTAAATCCTGGTGTTCATGTGTGTTGCTTATGTGTGATGATTTATTCTATTCTTACTACACATGTTTACTGCTTACTAAACATCTAATGAAGGAATGATGCAATGATCTAAGCTAAGAATTATCAGCATAATGAAATCTTTGTTAATACACAATTTTTATTAAGGATATCCGCGTGTATACGCAAGTTGGCTTCTTTAAAGTAGCGTATGGGTTTTAGAGAAAGAAAAAGTAAAAAAAATTTAGTCTTCACTAAATACTGATTCACCCCCCCCTCTCAGTATTTTTTCCAACAATTGGTTTCAGAGCAAGTCCTTCTGCAGAAGCTTGATCGCTTGAAGGAGATCCGTCACAATGGGAAGGAAGCAAAAGAAGAAGGCTACTCAAAAGGAGATATCTCAGAAAACATGTGCAGCGGAAAATGAAGAAGATAAAACAGGTATTGAATGTGGTTCTTGTGATTCACTTTCTTGTGCATGCAATGGTGAAAATAGTGAAAGTAATGTTATGGATCTAAAAGAAGCTCTCAAGATTAAAGTTGAAGATCAAAAAATATCATTTAAAGAGAGAGAATTTATTTACAATGAGATGATCTCTCAAATGAAAGGACAGATAGAAATACTAAATGGACAGATAAACAAATATCAAAGGTTGTACAATTATGAAACCAATCGAAATAAAAGACTTGAAGCAGAAATCATCGATCTAAATGAAGATCCGAAAAAATCAAATAAGAAGAATGAAGAACTTGAAGCAGAAATCATCTCTCTAAAAGCAGATCTTGAAGCATCAAATAAGAAGAATGAAGAACTTCTACAAATTTTTGAAGAACAAGAAAATGGGTTGAAAGAAGAGATTTTAAAACTGAATGATCAAGTAGAAGAAGGAAGAAGGGTCAAAGAAAGTATGATGAAGCAATGCCAAAAATTGGAGGTTGAGGTAAACATTCTAAGAGGTAAATTAGAAGAAAAAGATAAACTCTTGAGGTTTCAAGATAGTACTAGGATTCTGGATACTATTCTTAGTAGTCAAAGGTCTCCTTCTATTAAATTTGGTCTTGGTTTTCATGAAACTGTTAAAGGAGAATCTAGTTCACAAGGAAGTGCTAAAGATTCAAAGGATATCAATGCAAAACCTGAAGTGTTGAAAGAAACAAAAGGTCAACCGACAATCATGAACTCTCAAAAGAAATCATTCCCTCCTAACTATAGAAGCATCAATAATGTTGAATGCTTTAAATGTCATAATTATGGGCATGTTGCAGCCAATTGCAGAAGCAGATCATTTCAGTCACATACAAATAGATTCTACACAGAAAGGTACTCTGGTTTCTTCAAAGGATATTGTTTTTCATGTAGCAAGTATGGTCACAAAGCAGCTGATTGCAATAGAAGAAAGAATAGAAAAACATACTATGATCCTTATGCTTACTTTTCTGGTCACATAAAATGTTATGCTTGTAATAAGTATGGACATGTAGAAAAAGAATGCAGGATGAACAGATCTGAGAAATTGGATAATTTTCAGCACACAATAAGAAAGTTCAAGAAAAGCTGGAAAAGGAAGGAGGACCAGTAAAAAACGTAGGGGATAATAATCCTACTGCAGTCATCCGCTTTTAAAGCCTACTTCTCATAATGACTGCAGAATGATGTGAGATACATTATAGGGATTAGTAATGTATCATCACAGGGGGAGCAATGTATGATGATTCCCATGGATGGTTTGGTAATCCTGGTTATGTTTATTTCTGACAGTGCATCTGATGTGAAGAAGACAGGTACAGGTGGTACAAATTCATGAGGAGATGAAGTTGTGGAAATTTTCAGTGTTTCACTTTCCATATGCTGGTTTAGTGAACCAAAGCCGCGTATACACGCGAGTTCTATTGAAGACAGTCGCATATGCTTTTCTGATAACAAAAACAGTAAGATAGCTAAAGATCAAGAACATAGGTTCAGGGGGAGCATCATTCTAACAACTAATGATTGCATTGTTGGCATTGTATCTGATTATTCCTTAGTTCTTTCTCAAAATGATGATGACATGATACATGGTTTCTTATGATAAGATTATGGATGGGCCCTGTTTGCTTTTTGCTGAAAAGTATCTTTTGTTTCACACATGGATGAGTTGAAAGTCTTATAATTCAGAGATAAGGACAGATCATGCAGAGTTTGTTGCTGATGACTTTTGTCACTGTTGAGACCTTTTATACATAATTCCTACACATGTTACATCATGATTATGAATCATGAAGATCTTGGTGATATCGGATCACATGGATGATTGCTTAATACATATTGTCTATTGAAGAAGTTATTCTGGTCCGATAATTCCTCTTGGGAAGAATATGATGCTGCAAAGAGTCTGAAGGCTTGGTTACTAATGTGCTTATGCTACAACTGTTGGATGACACTTGAAAACACAACTACATTGTCCTATCTATCTTCTCTCAGATATTACGGGGAAGCATTCGAATATCTCAGACAGAAACTGGGAGTAGTCTCTGCCAAATAGAAGATCAGAACTGCTTAAATTCAGATGATTAAATGGGATACGCGGATTTCCTAAAGGACAGTCACGTATATACGCGAGTTCATACATAGAAAACCGCATATGGGTATTTTCTGACAAAATTCTTCTGGGTCAGCATTCTTTCAGCACAACTGCTATACTGTTTGGTATCTCTGATGTTGTATGGTATCTCTGATGATGTTTCAGCTCTTATATTTCTGTTTCATTCTCTGATATTGGGTAAAGATGCCTTGATGATTGGCTATTGAAAGTGTTCAGGTTGCACAAGCTAAGAAGGAGCATTGGTCATGTGGAAAGGATGCATTGTTGGCATTCTCTTGATTTGCGGTGATCTGATCTCATGATTGAGATTCCTTGATCTTGATTATAAAAAGTCATATTTGTAATTTGATGAAAAGTTCATGTTGATACCTATGATGCAAAATTGTAATATTCAGTCATGTAAGGACTTTTTCAATTGTGTAAACTCACTTGGTTGGGTACTTGAGTCAAATTTGTAAACCCACTTGGTTGGGTGGCTGAGTCAAAATGTGTAAACCCACTTGGTTGGGTACATGAGTCATATATGTAAATCCACTTGGTTGGATCTTTGATGTAAGTATGAGTCCTTGGTGATAGGAAAGGTCATAGAGTCATGTACTTCATTGAAAAATATGTTTGAAGATTCAGCATGAACTCAGTGGGAGCATGGTAACTTCAATACACATAAGATCTGCAGAGCTCTTCTTTCTACATGAGAAGAAAAACCTTGTTTTGGTTTTCATCTGCCCTTTTCCCTTGATGTCAAAGGGGGAGAGTAACATGGTGTTTGAATAAGGGGAGAATATAATGGTGTTTTCATAATGGTTATATTCAATGTATCTATTTGTTGTGATGATCAAACACCATCATGGTTGCCATCAAGTCCAAAGGGGGAGATTGTTGGCATATGTTGTCCTTGATGGCAACCTACTTGATGAAGTTGATGGTAACCTACTTGATGAAATAAGATTGTTGGAAATATGATGCAGAGTGTTGTCCTTGATGGCAACCTACTTGATAAAGTTGATGACAACCTAACTTGATGAATTGTCCTTGATGGAAACCTACTTGATGAATTTAAAGGGGAAATTGTTGGCAATGTGATACAATGTATTGACTTTGATGGAATCTTCTTGATGAAGTTGTCCTTGATGGAAATGATGTAAATCTGATGTGTTAAAAGGAAGGATAATATATTTACAGACTATCTCAAAAGTAACAGAAGAAATGAATTCCAGTAAAGTGTCAGAGAAATGATAAATAAGTCATGTCACAAGGTATACGCGGGTTTGTTAAGGAGAAGTAGCGTATGTACGCGGAAAAATATGTGCCAAGTCGCGTATGGCTATTTGCACTCTAAATTTATAAATCCAGGGGTGTTACCATGGTATTGACCCATTGTATTGAGCGTTGGATTATCTATTTGATCCCATCCAGGAATACCATCGGAAGTGGTGTGGTTTTGGCTCATGGTATTGATAAAGGGTAAATCTATATAAGGAGAAGAAGATCATTGTGCAAAGTGTGCAGGAGTAAGGGTTGTGAATGAATAAATCTCTCTAAGGAATATCCACATGGATGAACTCTGTTCTTGATTGATAGATCTGAATCTATGATGCACCCATGAAGAAAATGATGAAGAAGGATCTCTAGATCTGAAATGTATATGTATTTTCTAGATCTGTTTATGGAAGGTTTAGATATGAGATGAGGCGAAATACTTTCTAAAGTAAAGGATTAAAACTGGGTTTCTTATCTGATCTGAAGAGCTGCACAGTCCTGAAAAGTTACATATGTATACGCAGGTTCGCTTCAGCAAAAGCGCGTGTATACGCGGGTATGCTTAAAGAAAAGCGATTATGGGTAGATAGGAATAATGCACAGAAGTATAAGCGGGTTGGTCTGCATGAAAGCGCGTACATACGCAGGTTCAGTGAAGTAAAAGCGTGTATGGAATCTAGGTTTTTGCTGAAGTAAGTGGAATGAAATGCCTGATCTGTTTTGATGTTTTACTGCTATCTGTCAATAATGTATTCATACAGAACTGGGTTGTTTGAATGATGAATATGCTGCTGATTATATTAATTGAAGATCAAGTCGTTGGTTGATTGGTTGATGATTCAATGAATGAATTGATGGGGCTATAAGTTTCAGTTTGATGAATGTTGAGCTTAAATGTGTGGAGTGGGTCCAGTCTGAAAATGTGATGAAAAGTGGCCTACAAGTTGTGTTGTATGGAAGCTGTTGGATCCAGTATGAAAATTGATGAAACGTGGTCCATGGTGGTGTTGAGGGTCGAAGCCTTCAGTGAGGCGGTTGTAGCTCCCTTCCAGCGGTAGCTGGTAAACGAGTGTAGGGGGTAGTGGCTCCCTTCCAGGAGAGGCTGGTAAACGAGAGCAGGGGGTAGTGGCTCCCTTCCCGGAGAGGCTAGTAAACGAGAGCAGGGGGTTGTAGCTCCCTTCCAGGAGAGGCTAGTAAACGAGAGAAGGTTGTAGCCTTCTGCAGGTGGGTGCCTGCGTGCTGGTATGAGTCTGTGCCAGTACATGGTTGTACGATGTTTTCTTTATAATAAAATATTGAAGACTAAGACGACGACAACGGTGGTTTTCTCCTGAATTGAGTTTCCACCTTAAATCCTGGTGTTCATTTGTGTTGCTTATGTGTGATGATTTATTATGTTCTTACTACACATGTTTACTGCTTACAAAACATCTAATGAAGGAATGATGCAATGATCTAAGCTAAGAATTATCAACATAATGAAATCTCTGTTAATATGCAAGTTTTATTAAGGATATCCGCGTGTATACGCGAGTTGGCTTCTTTAAAGTAGTGTATGGGTTTTAGAGAAAGAAAAAGTAAAAAGTTTTCAGTCTACACTAAATACTGATTCACCCCCCCCCTCCCCCTCTCAGTATTTTTCCCAACACAATTCTTATATAAAAAAAAAAAATGCCAAAACCAGAATTTTATTAAATCAACTCAAAACATCGATTTAAATATAAATTAATAAATACATCATCTGCTTCTCCATTACAATTTCTGTGTTGGGAAATTCGATGCCAAATCTGGATAGGCAGATTCTCTTCTTACTCCATTCCATTCACATCCCTGTCTTATTCTTATCGATCACAGCTCTCCTCTGTCTAATTGATGGACTCACACTAATTGATTCCCTTTCACTGCTCCAGGAAATATATTTATATACATTTAATTACCAATTTGGGGGTTTTAACGACTAATCAGAATATTGGAGGGGAGATTAAAAATTTTCCAGAAATGAGATTAGTTTCAAAACAGAATTTCAAATTAGAGAAATCGTTCCTCTTTTTCTGGGATGTTTTTTTTGTTGGAAGGTGAAATCTTGGCTTCTGGAGGCAATTTGACCTTCGTTACTTTTCTAAGAAACTCGTGAACCTCTCAGTTGTATGGGTGAACATGGTATGCGTATTGTTGCATAACAGAAAATACCACTATCTCCAAATAGATCAAAACATTTTTCAAAGCCTCTTAAATGTGTTCCACGTCGAGCCATAAATGGTGGGAGAGGATAATACCAGCAGAGGCCAATATGTCAAGTACAACTCCCTACCAGAAGAAAAAGAATACAATTCCTTTGATGCACAAAACCTTTTCCAAGGGCTTGTGGGGTGCCAACTCCTTGGAAAATACATGGTAAAAATGACCAGGGAATAAAGGGCCAGGGATATAGAAATGTTCAATATAATTGAGAAAACCCAATTTATCCATCCAGTGTATAGGCCAAACAATTGAAAAACTATCATTAAAATTGACAAAACTGGTCTTATGATAGTCCAATATTTAAGAAGCTTCATTATATGATGGTCCAAAGGCACTATGTGAGGCTGAAAAAGTGTCATGGCAAACAAATGGTGAATATCTCTACCTTTGATCCCATCAGGGATAATTTTCTGGCTGATGGAGATTTTCAAATAGTTATACATAAACGCTAAGAATTTCGCAATCACCAGGGCCTCATAACACTTTAATTGAATCCAATAACATTATGTAGGTTTTTCTTCCTTCAATATCTACTAAGCTAGAAAATTCATCAATGGCATATATCGGAGCCATTAATATGATAATAATAATGGCCTTCTAATCCTTTTGATTCTTCGAATAGAACAAGTGTTGGGATAGAAGTTGAACTGTAAAAATGCATCGTCAACATTCTGCAGAATCTTGCCCCAAGTAGTATTGATGTTCTCCGGTCCATCATTTCTGATTTCCCATCTGACTTCACTGATGCAACAGAGGACTAGAAGTGCATAAATGCCATCATGTTCAGTAGTAAGCTTTAAATCATCAACAAGAGCATCGTAAACTTCCTGTGGATAGTTGTCTCGGTTTGGTTTATCATGAAGCTGTATAATATCAAAATCAAAGCGCTGCTAACTTCCAGGCCAGTGAGCTGGGTATTCAGGCATTACAGAAGATCGGGAATCTATTACCAAACCTCTCAATGTTGCACTTATGCTCTCTATGGAGTTGGTGAATTCCTTCTGGCACCATGTTGCAGAGTGACCCAACATTGCAACGAAAAATATGGGTTGGGGGTTGATTGCTAACTTGGAATGAACGAAGAGGAGGATCTCTTGCTTGATAGAATCTATGCGAGTGAGAGGTTGACCTTTGGCTGCTACAATTTTCATTTCGGCCTCCATTTTTCGATCAATGTCTATGAAAAATATGATGTCTTCGAATGAGTGTCAAAGTTTAGGAGATTATATGGCACCTAAATGGATTTTTTTCCCCCATCTCCACCTAAATAATATATCCACCTTCAAAAGCCAAATGGTGCTGGAATTAGTTGATGGGGCAGTGTTTCCATGGTTGTAATGGCTAGTCATACTCGTGATTCCCTATTCATACATGATAAGGAACCTTGGATGCGAGAGGCTCAATCTGCGTAAAGAAATCATCCCATAGGCATGCATAGCTGATATCACCAATATGAGAAATAAATGTAGCTTTATCCCCAAAGATAGGCTTTGTATAGGCATTAGTTATGGCATGCATAGCATCGAATTTGAACCTAAAATTTGGCTGTGTTATGAAGGTCTTTATAAGTTCAAAATCAAAGACACTTTGTAGTAGCTCCATATAATCAGAAACAGGATCAACAACTTCTACAGTAAAACTGCCAAACTTGGTAACTCCAAATCTATACAAATCCACATCTAAAATTTTTTCCATCTTGATTTCTAAAATAGACAGATTTTTTCCATATATCTTATCAACAATAGCTTCTGGTTCAGGTTGTCCACGACTGTAATTAAACTTGATATCCCAGTGATTTTCTGGTTCTCCAGGATTGTGGCGATGCTATGATGCTTTTATTAATTGTTGAAGGTCCCGTAATAATGTCCATGCAACTGTTTTTATGATTAAGGTGAATCTGTACTCAAGTTTGTTTCTGCCCCTATGCATGAATTTGTGCTTAAATGCGGTTTTGCACTGCCATCACCTACCACCAAGAAGGTATTTATTAACGAAACTATTACACAAAACACCCTTTAAATTGATTAAAAACAAGAATTTATAATTTAATTATAAATGTTTCTAAATGCTTCTAATCATCATCTTAAAAGGACAAAAACACCAGGTACAAGCATATAATGATGTGATAAATATCGTGAAAATTTTGGCAAAAGTGCGGCTCAACATCCCCCCACACTGAACTTCTTGCACATCCTCGTGCAAGAAAAACCTTTAAACTATTGAACTATGAAAGAATGTAGGGTAAGTGTCAAAAATATTCTAGCAAGTAAGGATGAAGATGCATGATATTATAATGCATTCATTAGCCCACAACATCACTTATTACAATACCAGCTAAAACCATGTGAAAATGAGATCAGGTAAAAACATTATGGAGAAAAATAATTGCACATACCTGTTGTTCTTGTGGATTCCCTATTTTGCTTCTGCCAAAATTATTATGATAAGAATCAAATTTTGTTGAGAAGGTGAAATATCAAAAATAATAACACAAGATTCTTGCACCTACTATAATAATCTTGTACCTAGGTCATTCAGCACATATTTAGAGGCAACTACAATCAATATGCATTGTTGGCAACCAACACCTTGTGAGTAGTCATCATTAAGTAATTCATCACTCTGAATACCATGAAAATTAAAGTGAGTTATGATACCAATCAGTAACCTCTTTATTGAACACTCTAAATTATGTTGTTATCCAAATTCAAAAACTAAATTTCCTCTTAATCTAGTACAATGAATAACCTTCCCTAAGGGTACCACATTATTCAAATATTCTTGATTTTTGAAAATAGAACTCAAAGCACCATGTTCAAATCGTCTTAAAACCATTTTCCAAGAAAAGGGATGAGTTTTCAGAGAAAGAGAACGATAACCAAGCAAATCATAGTATGTAGTTAACTTTAATACCACAGACATGACCCTGTTGCTCGCAGGTGTCCATAACCTCAACAGGGATGTCTTTTGACCCAGCGAAATGTTTGTATCCCACTTACTAGATATATATTCAGAGTTATCTTATTTGAATTTTTAGATGAAGGTTGTTGTCCTGGCTTGGTAACTAGCTGATGGCAGTGCCGCTCACAAGAATTAGCATGGATGAATAGGCCGACTCATGATGAGACCTCCTATCTTCCATCTTTTTGGCTGAAAGCCATTACTCTAGCTTCGTGAATTCCTTTAGGCACCATGTTGTAGAGTGACCCAACGTTGCAACGAAAAATCTAGGTTGGGGGTTGATTGCTAACTTGGAATGAACAAAGAGGAGGATCGCTTGCTTGATCGAATCTATGCGAGTGACAGGTTGAACTTTGGCTTCTGCAATTTTCATTTCAGCCTCCATTTTTCGATCAATGTCTATGAAAAATGTGATGTCTTTGAATGAGTGTCTAAGTTTAGGAGATTATATGGCACCTAAATGGCTTTATTTTCCCCATCTCCACCTGAATAAGCTAACCACCTTCAAAATCCAAATGGCATTGGAATTAGTTGATGGGACAACGTTTCCATGGTTGTAATGGCTAGTCATACTCGTGATTCCCTATTCATACATGATAAGGAACCTTGGATGTGAGAGACTCAATCTTCATAAAGAAAGCATCCCATAGGATTGCATAGCCTCTGGCATAGCTGATATCACCAATATGAGAAATAAACGTAGCTTTATCCCCAAAGATAGGCTTTGTATAGGCACCAATTATGGCATGGATAGCATCAAATTTGAACCTGAAATCTGGCCGTGTTATGAAGGTCTTTATAAGTTCAAAATCAAAGACTCTTTGTAGTAGCTCCATATAATCAGAAATAGGATCAACAACTTCTACAGCAAAACTGCCAAACTTGGTAACTCCCAATCTAGAAAAATCCACATCTAAATTTTTTCCATCTTGATTTCTGAAATAGACGGAGTATTTCCATATATCTTATTAGTAATAGCTTCTGGTGCAAGTTGTCCACTATTGTAATTAAACTTGATATCTCAGTGATTTTCTGGTTCTCAAGGATTGTGGCGATGGTCTGATGCTTCTATTAATTGTTGAAGGTCCCATAGATAATGTCCATGCAACTGTTTCTATGACTAAGGTGAATCTGTACTCAAGTATGTTTCTACCCCTGTGCATGAATATGTACTTAAATGTGGTTTTGCACTGCCATCACCTACCACCAAGAAGGTATTTATTAACGAAAATATTACACAAAACACCCTTTAAATTAATTAAGAAAAAGAATTTATAATTTAATTATAAATGCTTCTAAATGCTTCTAATCATCATCTTAAAAGGACAAAAACACTAGATACAAGCATATAATGATGTGATAAATATCGTGAAAATTTGGGCAAAAGTGCGGCTCAACATCCCCCCACGCTAAACTTCTTGAACATCCTCATGAAAGAAAAACCTTTAAACTATCGAACTATGAAAGAATGTAGGGGAAGTGTCAGCAAAGATTCTAGCAAGTAAGGATGAAGATGCATGATATTATAATGCATTCATTAGCCCACAACATCACTTATTACAATACCAGCTAAAACCATGCGAAAATGAGATCAGGTAAAAACATTATGGAGAAAAATAATTACACATACCTATTGTTCTTATGGATTCCCTATTTTGCTTCTGTTTAGTAAATTCAATGTCCTGAATTGATAGCATAAATTATCGACCGAGGCTAGTAAACTAATGAGGTGTACCTGCATTATATGTGCCTAGATATCCTTTTTCTTATTTCATTGTTTTCAATATTTTATTGATTTTTTTTAGTTTTGTTATGTTTGAGTTTTAGTATGCTATTCTATGCTCAGGAGATGAAGTTAAATCTATGTTAAAAAGAAAAGAAAATGAAACCTTAGACTTAAAACAGAGTTTAGTTGCAAATTCTGTCTCTAATTAGAAAAATGGTGAAAAACAGAGTATCCTAATCCATGGATTTTATAGCTTGCAAATGAACATGAAATGTAACTCAAAACACTATAATTCAATCTAATCCATTTAGTTAGAGGTTTGTTGGAATATTTTGTGGAAGAGATTAAACTCCAATCTGATGACGATCTTCCTAAAACAAACAACAACTTAGAACATTATATTGAAATATGATTCATACGATAGAGGTGTTTTGGAATAGCTTGAGAAAAATATTGTTATAATGTAATAAGGATCTCCTATGGAATATTTGAAACAACTTATGACATTACAACTAGATCTCGTTCATTAGTTAGAGATTTATTGGAAGATTTTATTGAAGGAGATTAGACATAATGTGATAAGGATCTTCAGTAACCCACAATATTAAAACTAAGTCTTTTATGTGATTTAGAGATTTATTGGAATAGCTTGAGAAGAAGACTGTTTGTAATAACACGAGGATCTTCTATCTAATTGCAGAACAGGAAATGCTAATAACTCAACATAGTACAACCAAATCTCATTCATATAATAGTGATATGTTGGAAAAGCTTGAGAAAAATAATGGCTATAAGATAATTAGGATATTCTTAATCTAAATGACAAAAAAAACTAAAGTGCTAGTAACTCAGAATATTACAATTAAATCCATTCATTGAATAGAGATATATTGGAAAAGTTTGAGAAAAGACTAACTGTAACATCATGGGGATCTTTTATCTAAACAAATAATGTGAAACATGATACTAAAAGATATGAACTCAGAAAACTGTGTAAGTAAGAAATATAACAAAATAGAATTGAAAGCTACTTATTTAGAAAGCATGTAGAAGCCTCCTCGGATAGCAGGGGCCCTCTGCTATCAATTTGGCATAAAAAAATTTAACTCCTCAAGGTTGTGTTCAGAATAGCATCAGAGTTATACTCCTTTTTATTATCAAAAATACTTAAAAATAGAGTATCACAGTATTGGTAAAATAAGTATCAACTATCTCTCTCGGTCTCACCGAGCTAAATTTATAGGCAATTACATAACTGATATTTGAATGAAAGTAGGCACAGGTGTATTTTTAAAGTCAAAATCAAACTTAAAATCCTTTTTAGGACTCGTGATTTGTTGAAAACAAATCAATAGTCCTTATCCTTATAGAAATCAGCTTCTTGGACTTTTGTTTTGACCACGTGCATAAGCATCTCCAGTTATTGACTCAGCCTTCATGGATGACAAGGAATGATGTAGGAAAGATTTGGAATCTAACCATATACGCCTTTTCTCCAAATGACACCTGTAACATGTTCAAACTCCAAAATGGCTACGGAACGTTTGACTGGCTACAGAATGACTGCATTTTGTAGCTAAAACTGCTCAGAAATCATTAAGACAACAAAATCACAAAAGTACAACAAGTTAGTCATTGCATGTATTCCTTAAGCGATTTTAATCATTCTTATTGATCTTTAGGTCTATAAAATGATACAGGAATGATGAAATGAACTGGAGTTTGGAAAAAGAGAAGACAATTTTAGGGCTCAACAGCTTCTGCCAAAATTATTATGATAAGAATCAAATTTTGTTGAGAAGGTGAAATATCAAAAATAATAACATAATATTCCTGCACCTACTATAATAATATCGTACCTAGGTCATTCAACACATATTTAGAGGCAACTACAATCAATATGCATTGTTTGAAACCAACACCTTGTGAGTAGTCACCATTAAGTAATTCATCACTCTGAATACCATGAAAATTAAAGTGAGTTATGATACCAATCAGTAACCTCTTTATTGAACACTCTAAATTATGTTGTTATCCGGATTCAAAAACTAAATTTCCTCTTAATATAGTACAATGAATAACCTTCCCTAAGGGTACCACATTATTCAAAGATTCTTTATTTTTGAAAATAGAACTCAAAGCACCATGTTCAAATCGTCTTAAAACTATTGTCCAAGAAAAGGGATGAGTTTTCATAGAAAGAGAAGGATAACCAAGCAAATCATAGTATTCAGTTAACTTTAATACCACAGACGTGACCCTGTTGCCCGCAGGTGTCCATAACCTCGACAGGGATGTCTTTTGACCCAACGAAATTTATATATCCCACTTACTAGATATAGATTCAGAGTTAGCTTATTTGACTTTTTAGATGAAGGTTGTTGTCCTGGCTTGGTAACCAGCTGATGGCAATGCCACTCACAAGAAGTAACATGGATGAACAGGCCGGCTCGTGATGAGACCTCCTATCTTCTAGCTTTTTGTCTGAAAGCCATTACTCTGGCTTGGTGATCAGGAGCAGTAATGTCATGCATGCTAGTTCTCATGATCATGGTAGGTCGGCTAATCGCGAGATATCCTATCCTTACCTAAATCTTTGTAAGTTGTGATTATGATTAACCTTAAAGGTTACTTAATAATTGGGGAGACAGATCTACTCCTTAAGAGTACAGGATCGCGTAAATATTTTTTAATGACTAATCATTTTTGGCTAATTCCTCTACCCTAAAGACTTATTAAAGATATCCCAGACAATGATTGAAAGATTCTTTGAGTTAATAATACTAGTGTTCTCTGAATAGATCATTATGATCTTTACAAGAATGGTCCACCATAGGGGTTTTCCAAAATTACCTTCTAAGGTAAACTGAAAATATATATCTCAGATGACAACTTATTAGAGTGATTAATCATGGTTACTTTTGCAAAATCTTAAGGTATTAGAGTGAATTGTACTCAACAAGATTTGTCAAAAATGTATGTGTTAACAACTAATGTGGATCAAAATTAGTTTTAATAGGCATGATTTAAAATTCAAAACCCTAATAGCATTATAACAACTTTATTTAGTTAGTATCCTACCCTATTTTACCCTAAGAGGAGAAAGACTCATTTTTAAGTATAGGAGTACTTCCAATGAAGCCATGTGTGTAAAAAATGTTGATTATAATCACAGTTAGTTTTAAACAATAGACTTCAAGACATACGAAAGCATGAGAAACCAGTTGTGTCAATTGATATGGTACCAAGAGTTTCTGAATGTTGAGAAAATAAGATGTCTTGATGACTGCTAGAAACCAGGATTCAATGGAATCCACATATTTATGATTTTCCAACTGATGAAAATCTTCCATAGTTTGATATTCACTCTCTTGTAGGCATAAGGGATTTGGTGAAAGACAAAAGATAAATCCCTCAAGTTCAGGCTCAAATATTTTCTTTTTAAATTGACAAAAATGGTTGAGAGAGATTCTAGGGTTTTGAGTTTTAACAACATTTTCAGAACAAGTTCCAATGAAAGATTGCTCCTCTCGTAGTATTTGAATTACACCTTCCCGGGGTGAATATTTTGCGGTAATGGGGGTAGTTTCTAGATTCATTCCCTTTTCCAACATGGAAGATGTAGCATTATGTTCAATAGAGGAATCAACGGGAATAATAGGTGGCTCAAACTGCTTTGCAACCTCATGGTTTAGATTAGGGTTTAAAATATGGTTTTGGATAGGGTTTTGGTTAATGCTTAGACTAAGATTTGGATTTGGATTGGGATTAGGCTTTGGAATAGGGTTATTTCTAGGTTTTAAATTAGAATTAGGGTTAGGTCTAGGGTGTGGATTAGGTTTAGGTCTAGGGTATGGATTAGGGTTAGGTCTAGGGTATGAACTAGGGTTAGGGTATGGATTAGGGTTAGGGTATGGATGAGGGTTAGGGTATGAAATAGGGTATGGACTAGGGTATGAACTAGGGTTAGGGTATGGATTAGGGTTAGGGTAAGGTTGCACATGCGGTTAAGACCATGGAGGAGGATAACTTAATGGTGCATTGGAAATAAATTGTGGGCGTTGTTGGTGCTCATATGATTGAATTTGCATGGAAGATTTCCCTAGAGAGAAGGATCCAAACAATTCTTGAGGCCATGGATATATCTGGCTTGAGGATGAGGGCCATTGCAGCCATGAAGTAGGATATTCAATTGGAGGAGGATTAAAAGTTTGCAATGAAACTATAGGATTATAAACATGTTGAGGAACCTGCTCAGGCGAATAGTAATTATTCCAAGTATCAAATGGTGTTGAGTTTTGATTTATACCTTGAATTTGATTTGATTCCTTACTTGATTCCCTGAGTACCTTTCATAATTGTGGCAGTGATGGGCAATGTTCGGTTGCATGACCATCCTCACAAATTATGCAAACTTCCAGATAGCTAAGTGGACACTTTCCAAGGCAGTGTTTCTTTTAACAATTGGCGCAAAGGATAAGCAATGGTTCTTCATCCTTCTCTTGCTCTTGCAAATCATCCAATTTTGAAATCAAAGATTTAATAATATTGAATTTATGTTCAAGCAAGGTGTTAAATTCTGCACTTGTGAATTCTTCATCGGATGAGTTATTCATCTCTGTAGCAGCATGAAAACTCCTCATTGAATGAGTCCTCAAAATACCATCTTCTTGTCTTCAACAAGAAAACTAGTACATTTTTTCATCACATGAATTAGTACACAAGGGTTCTTACAATATTGGATTTTGAAGATAAATGAATTTTAAAAGCTATTGGCTGAAATAAAGCTCACCACACTTGCATGAAAGGAAAATTCCAAATCAAATTACTATTTAATCTATGAAAAGCAAATCAATTTGGAAATTAAATGTCTAAAGCCTGCTTCTACTTCTACACATAAAGGAAATAAAAGTTCAAGAGACAAGCAAGATGGCCAGACTTTGAAGCAACCCAAAAAAAGTGGATGCGTGGCTCTTCACTCACGTCTTACCATACACTCTCTGCCCTCTAACGTCCTGCAATACCCTTGAAACTCTGTAAGAAAAATTTTACTTGAGCCAAAATACAACTCCCCAGCAACGGCACCAAAATGTTGGGTGGTTTAATTTTTGGATTAAACCTCTCAATATTAATTACCAATCTGGGAGTCATAAATGCAAGTTGTACTGCGTATTTTCTCAGCTTAATGGTCAGAGTATAAATATTCCTTTGTAGTGATAAACTAAACACTGGAATGAAACACACATTTGCGTGAAAATAAACAATCTTGAAAACGAGACCTACTTAACCAATTTTATCAAGAAAACTCCATACTTCAATTAAACTGTAAGGAAATACAAATAAATCCTCAATCTCATAACATTCTCGCACTATAATCCTACTTTTTAAATCTCCTATGATATCTTGAAAATATTAACATATTTGCTCCTTTCACTAACTTGAAACTAAACTTGAGATAAGCAAAAAGGACACACATTATAAATTCACACCTTAAACTAACTAGAACTATTCCTGAAAACAAACTCAGTATTCAAATTAACAAAAGACAGTTCTAACTATTGCTAGAAGAAAACCATTTTACTTCATGTAAAATAACACTTAAAAATCCTATTACAAATCACATTACAAATAATCAATGAGAACCTTTAATTCAAAGATTTTAATTTAGATTAAATGAATCATCTAAAAACAAGCTTACTATTCAAAACCATGTAATTCAATGATGAAAAAGAAATCATTGCTACCTACACAATCAAATCTGCACTCAAACTTGCTCTTGTAAGGAAATGATTACACTATGAAAACAAGAATGATTATAATTAAAAAGAAATATAATTATTAAGAGAAGTCCTGGGATAGAAATGTTTCACAAGAAATATACACAACCCGCAATCAACTTCCCACACTATTGACGTTATTTCATTTTAATCCAGAAATAAAATCGTGTTCTAATTCATAACTACAGTAACCAAGTTCTAGAAAAAATGCAGTTCTCTTAACCTCTTCCGAATAATGGAATTCACAATCCAAACAAGAGATTAAAGTGATTCAAACCATATACAGTTGAACTCCTATATTCATTAAGACTCTCCAGCAATACACTCATTGAATTCAAGAAAATAAAGCGATGATTTTAATTACAGAATTGAGAAATATACAGTTCTATTTAGAAAATAATTCACGACAATTATAATTCATGCAGTAAATTAAATAACAATTTCTATAGCTATAAAGAATAAGGGACTCGACTCCAAGTTGTGGTGGATCCTTTCCACTCTCTGGAGCAAGTCCTAAACTAACTCAACGTTTAGACATAAATAAAATTACAATGCTTATATAAAAAAAAACAAATGCTGGAACCAAAATTTTATTAAATCAGCTCAAAACATCAGTTTAAATATAAATTAATAAATACATCATCTGCTGCTCCATTACAATTTTTGTGCTGGGAAATTTGATGCCAGATCTGGATATGCAGATTCTCTCCTTACTCCATTCCATTCGCATCCCTGCCTTATTCCTATCGATCACAGCTCTCCTCTATCTAATTGACAGACTCACTCTAATTGATTCCCTTTTGCCGCTCTAGGCAATATATATATATATATATATATATATATATATATATATATATATATATATATATATACATTTAATTACCAATTTGGGGGTTTTAGCCTCTAATCAGAGTATAGGAGGGGAGATTAACAATTTTCCAGAAATGAGATTAGTTTCAAAATAGAATGTCGAATTAGAGAAATATTTCCTCTTTTTCTAGGATGTTTTTTTTGTTGGAAGGTGTAATATTGGCTTATGGAGGCAATTTGACCTTCGTTAATTTTCTAAGAAACTCCTAAACTTCTCCGGTGTATGGGTGAACATGGTATACGTATTGTTGCATAGCAAAAAATACCACCACCTCCAAATATATCAACACGTTTTTCAAAGCCACTTGAATGTGTTCCACGTCAAGCCAGAAAAGTCGGAGCGGATAATACCGGTAGAGACCAATATGTGAAGTACAACTCCCTGCCAGAAGCAAAAGAATCCAATTCCTTTGATGCACAAAACCTTTACAAAGGGCTTGTGGGGTGCCAACTCCTTGGAAAAGACATGGTAAAAACGACTAGAGAATAAAGGGCCATGGATATAGAAAAGTTCAATATAATTGATAAAAACCAACTGATCTGTCCAGTATATAGGCCAAACAATTGAAAAACTATCATTAAAATTGACAAAACTGGTCTTATGATAGTAAATTTCCATGTCCAATATTTAAGAAGCTTCATTGTATGATGGTCCAGATGCACTATGCGAGGCTAAAAAAGTTTCATGGCAAACGAATGGTGAATCTCTCTGCCTTTGATCCCATCAGGGACAATTTTTTGGCTGATGGAGATATTCAAATAACTATACATTAATTTTTCTTCCTTCAATATCTACTAAGCCAGCAAATGCATCAATGGCATATATTAGAGCCATTAATATGATAATAATAATGGCCTTCTTCTCCTTTGGATTCTTAGAATAGAACAAGTGCTGGGATAGAAATTGAACTGTAAAAATGCATCGTCAACATTATGCAAAATCTTTCCCCAAGCAGTGTCGACGTTCTCTAGTCCATCATTTCTAATTTCCCATCTGACTTCACTGATGCAACAGAGGACTAGAAGTGCATAAATTCCATCATGTTCAGTAGTACGCTTTAAATCATCAACAAGAGCATCGTAAACTTCCTGTGGACAGTTGTCTTGATTTGGTTTATCATGAAGATGTATAATATCCAAATCAAAGAGCTGTTGACTTTCAGGCCAGTGAGTTGGGTATTCAAGCATTACAAAATATTGGGAATTTGTTGCCAAACCTCTCAATGTTGTACTTATGCTCTCTATGGCATTGGTGAATTCCTTCTGGCACCATTTTGTAGAGTGACCCAACGTTGCAACAACAAATCTGGGTTGGGGGTTGATTGCTAACTTGGAATGAACGAAGAGGAGGATCGCTTGCTTGATAGAATCTATGTGAGTGAGAGTTTTACCTTTGGCTACTACAATTTTCATTTCAGCCTCCATTTTTTGATAAATTTCTATGAAAAATATGATTTCTTCAAATGAGTGTCGAAATTTAGGAGATTATATGGCACCTAAATGGATTTGTTTTCCCAATCTCCACCTGAATAAGCTATCCACCTTCTAAAGCCAAATGGCGCTGGAATTAGTTGATGGGGTAGTGTTTCCATGATTGTAATGGCCAGTCATACTCATGATTCCCTATTCATACATGATAAGGAACCTTGGAAGCGAGAGGCTCAATCTGCGTAAAGAAAGCATCCCATAGGCATGCATAGCCTCTGGCATATCTAATATCACAAATATGAGAAACAAACGTAGCTTTATCGCCAAATATAGGCTTTGTATAGGCACCAGTTATGGCATGCATAGCATCGAATTTGAACCTGAAATATGGCCGTGCTATGAAGGTCTTTATAAGTTCAAAATCAAAGACACTTTGTAGTAGCTCCATATAATCAGAAACAGGATCAACAACTTCTATAGTAAAACTGCCAAAGTTGGTAACTCCCAATCTAGACAAATCCACATCTAAAATGTTTTCCATCTTGATTTCTGAAATAGATGGAGTGTTTCCATATATCTTATTAGTAATAGCTTTTGGTGCAGGTTGTCCACTATTGTAATTAAACTTTATATCCAAGTGATTTTATGGTTCTCCAGGATTGTGGCAATGGTCTGATGCTTTTATTAATTGTTTAAGGTCCCATATATAATGTCCATCTAATTGTTTCTATGATTAAGGTGAATCCTTACTCAAGTATGTTTTTTCCCCTGTGGATGAATCTGTACTTAAATGCATTTTTTCACTGCCATCATCTGCCACCAAGAAGGTATTTATTAACGAAACTATTACACAAAACACCCTTTAAATTAATTAATAACAAAAATTTATAATTTAACTATAAATGCTTCTAATCAGCATCTTAAAAGGACAAAAACACCAGGTACAAGCATATAATGATGTGATAAATATCGTGAAAATTTGGGCAAAAGTGCAGCTCAACAGAAACTAGGCAACTGTGTGTTCTTAATTATTCAATCTTGATTTGATTGGAAAGCAGAGTTATCTATATTCTAGAAATATTTTAGAAGAGAAAGGCTACACAATTGTGATTTATCACTATGCTATTGATAAAAAACTGAAATGAAGCTTAAACCTAATTAGAAAACTGATTTGTTGAAAAACAGAGTAATGAAATTAAGCTAAAAACATAAGTGAAAAACCTCCTTCAAATGCAGGGGCCCTCTGCAACTGATGTGGTTAAACTGCTAACTGATTAAGGATGTAATCAAGAAATAATTGGCAATATGAAATTTTTATTATGATAAAGTGAATTCTGAATACAGAGTATCAACAAAAATCCTGAGTTTAACACTTAATTTCTGAAATGTGTTCTCGGTTCTATGAAACCGATATTTAAAGGAAAATTGCATAATTGTTTATGAGTTAAACTAGCTACAGGTGACTACTTCAAATTATAATTGCAATAGGATTGTTGGACTTCTTGATTCGCTACGAAGAGCAAATCAAGAGTTCTACTGATTTCATCTAACATAATTTGACTCCATCTTTGACAATGATCTTAGGCTTGCTTTTATGTCGACCTGGATCGAGTGAATAGGATATAATCCATGTAGGAATGATTCTAGAAACACCCATGTGGCCCAATTCTTTAGTTGACATCTGGAACCTGCTAAACCATGAGAGTAGCTATGGAATCCACAGTTAGCTGTAGAATAGGCTGCATTCTGTAGCTAAATTGAAAAAATATATCCAAATAGCAAAAGCATGAAAATATAATATGGAAATAATTTTAATGCATCCTTAAGACAAAACCTAGCATTTATCATTGATTGGATTCTGTAATCTTATGAGAAAGTGAGGGAAAGAGGTGAGAAAAATTGTCAAAGAGAGAGTATTTTTGAGGTTCAACATATACCACAATCAAATCATCCTCATAACTTACCCCCACCACCCCTCATGGTTGTACCTGGCTTCCTCCTCAACAAATATGCTCCATTGGCTTTTCCTCAAGTATTGCATGACATGCCTCAAGATTATCTAAAGATTTTTCCTCGGTTTACTGGGGAGGATATTACTTCTGCATACAAACATATTGAAGACTTTTTCACCTTTGCTGAGAATGTGAATGTGGAGCACCTAGATGTGGTGCTAAGGCTTTTCGTCCAATCCTTGGATGGAGAGGCCCGAAAGTGGTTCAAATCTCTTGCTAATATTGCAGTCACCACTTGGGAAGAAATGGAGAATTTCTTCACTCTAAAATGGGGAGACAAGAGGGACTATGGATATGTCCTCACAGAGTTCAATTCTCTTAAAAATAGACACAATGAGGACGTGACAAAATTCATAAAGAGGTTAAATAAGCTCTACAATAATATCCCTGCCGAGATAAAGCCTTCCCAAGCAACTGCTAAGGTAGTTTTTGTGGGAGATTTCAAACCTGAGTTTGGGTTCACCCTAAGAGAGAGAAATTCCCCTTCTCTGGATCAGATCCAGATTGTTGCATTGGAGGTGGAAGCAAACTTTTCTTCTATTGGTAAATTCAAAGGGAAGACAGAGCATGAACCCAGAAGAAGGAGAAGGGAGGAGGCTTCTACTTCTAACCAGGAGAGGGAGTCACAGGAGCACATAATTGAAGAAATGAATAAGATTATTAAGAACCTCTTGAATAATCTGGTGAAGATTGAATTGGAGGCTAAGAATACCTCTCCTTATCCTAACCAAATGATTCAAAACTATGGGTTTAATCCCCAATACTGGAAGCCATGTCTACAGTTGTTACAGCGGGAAGGAAGGAGCAGCAATATCACATCCAACCTCCCCTATACTTAGAAGGGGAAATGGAGGGACAAGCCAAGGAAGTCACTGATAGTCAAGAAGATCAATTCCTCACTTATTCAGAAGATGAAGAAGGTGAACTCACCCTACAAGAAGAGCTAGAAGAGAAGGAAGACCCCCCAGAGGATCGAGATATTGGTAATTACTAGAGGGGTTTTTTGGACTTCATGCAAGCTCAGCTCCATAAGAAGTATGACCTTGAATCCTCTAGAAAGAGAATGCGGGTGTAAGAAAAAAACGAAGATTCAATACCCAGATAACAAACCCCTTCTAGTTCTGTCAATAAGGGGAAAACGTCTTTAGAATATTTTGCACATCATAAGGCCACTGCGTCCACTTCCACAAAGCAAGGTTCTGATCCTCTTGCAAAATAGAAGTCATCTTCTGTAGCCTTGAACCTGCCTGATCACCCTAAAGATCAATCCAAAGAATTCATTGCAGAAAAATATCCCATGACCTTTAACCTCGAGAAAGATCTAGAGAAGGTCAAGATCCTAGTTCCCCTAATCGAGCTCCTAAAGAAACCTTCATACAATGACCAAGTGTCTCAATTCATGTTGCCCCATAGCATAGGCCTTCTCCCTGACAGACTCAATCTCCAAGAGGAAGGACCCATGGTAGTCTTTGGACCTCATGTAGAAGAGTTGGACTCAGCCAATCCCCTATTCTATGTGTCTCTAGTTATTCATGACCTATTACTGCACAACTGAATGCTAGATTTTGGGGCTTCACATAATCTATTTCCATTTTCTGTCATGGAGAAGTTGGGGTTGTAGATTACCAGACCTTATAAAGATATGTATTCTTTTGATTCCAAGAGGGTAAATTGCTTGGGCATGATAAAAGATCTGGTAGTAAACCTGGCCCAGATTCTGACCAAAAGTGTGGTGAAGGACATCGTTGTAGCTGATATCCTTGCTCGGTTTGGAATGTTTTTGTCCAAATCCTGGGGATCCAATATTGGAGGGTCCATTAAAATAGACCTCACTTATGCCACTATTCCAGTATTCAATGGGGAGGAAAGAAGGTTATACTGTGAATCAAAATTCGTGAAGATGGTAACCAAAGAAAATGGTTCCACAAATTCTCTGGTATATGTTAAGGAGGGAGAATTTTTTTGTATTATGCTTGAGGAGGATGAATATTTCCTGCAATAAACAAATATTTTCCCTATAATACAGAAGAATCCTATGAGCAGAGAGGAAAAAAAGATATGTACCTTGCATTTTGATGGAGCTAATTCATGAGAAGGGAATGGGGTCGGGGTACTCTTGATATCACCAGAAGGATGCTTGCCTCCCCTCTCCTTTAAGCCTGAATTCGAAGCCACAAATAATGTGGCTGAATATGAATCCCTGATGTTTGGGTTACAGACAACACAAAATATGAAAATACAAAACCTCAAGGTATTTGGAGATTCAGAGCTTGTAGTGAGACAAGTCAATATCCAAAGCCAACCTAAACACCCACGGCTCAGAGCCTACAGGAACGAGGTATGGGATTTATTTGAGAACTTATTTTCTACATTTAATATTCAGTTCATTCCAAGAGATAGAAACATAATGGCAGACTCCCTAGCTGTGGCTGCTAGTAATTTTTTCCCCCCGCAGAATCCTTTTCTTAGATACGAGGTTGAAGTGAAATACCACCATTCCATTTTATATAACATAAAGCATTGGAAATTCTTCAAATATAAATACCAGGTCCAGCGTTTCATGGAAATGGTAGGCAAATTTTCAAATATGGTGATTGATTCAATCTCTGAGGATGACAACGAAGAATCAAAAACCAAGTGGGAAGAGACACTAGCTGGACACCGTGTTCTACAATTAAAAGGGAATGTCATCCCCAGGGGGCTTGTGCCATTGGAGATATTGTTTGAAAAAAGTGACATCTGTAATGTTCCAAATCTGGAATGGCTAGCAATCCATGGCTAGAAAACGTATTTTCTAGAAATGGAGGCAGCAGGAATTGAAACCCGAACTTGGATCACTTATATCAATGCATCTAAAACCTAAATCCAAGAGAAGGCTCCAAAGAAATCCTTCTAGAATGGTTAAACAGATCTCCCACTGCTAGATGTCCTTAGAAAGTGCCCGATGAGGGACTGCAACAAATGTATGAACATACAATAGATAAACAACGTTATTTTATGAGCTGTGAGACAAGAAGATGTAGATAGCCAAAAAATAATGTTATAGCAGTAAAAAGAGCACAAGTTCTTGAGGTAACCTTCACTCAAGAAAGGCAATGCAAGCCTCAACAATACATGTACATGAAATGACAAAACACTGCTACATAAATGAAACCCTTGGCTATGACAGCGTAGTCTATTATGGAGTACTGCTGCAATACAATGTCAATACATGGATATGACAATGATATAGCTAAAATACAATAGGGGAGAAAATCTCTAACCCTTAGAAGAAATAAAACATCAATCCTCCAAAGGATTCGCTGAAATATACAAAATGGCAAAAATACCGGAGTTGCTGGGTAGTTGTAGCAGCTCAAATTTGGAACTCAGTAGAAAAGGCTGAAGATGATGAGCAATCTGAAGAATACCTTCTCCAATGGATCTCCAAAGTGGAAGGCTAGTCCTCACACTTGAGATCTCACCCTCCAATCAACACTGCAACCCCTCACTACAAGTGCTCTATGAAAATATCGCAGTCTAAGAGGCTAACTATGCTGTAGGTGGAATGGAATGAAGTGGCCAAGTGCCAAGATCTGCAAATAAGCTCCAAATCTTCCAAAATAATCCTCCAAATGAAAATAAGAGTCTCCCTTTGAAAAAAATGAATGGAAGAGGTGTTGTAACATCTCACTGCAACACCCTATAACACAGAGTTATGTTGTTGCAGCAATAACACTGTCCCGTAGGAGGATGCTTGGCCTCAAGACTAGATGTGAGACAAATCAGTACAACTCCTTCAAGAGGCTTCTCAAGAAATGAGGAGGAATCCTAAACAGGAATTCCCCGACAATTCTTGCTAAACAGTAGAGAATGCTCAATTGTCTGAATAGACAATGAAATGAAGAATCATAAGCATGAATAACAATGGCTCTCCTCCTCTCCATATATAGCAAGTGAAGGATTTCTCTCCATGGGCCCCATCCATTATGGTTTCCTCCATAAAGGAATATTCCCTCCTCTATCTCCGCATTGTCCCATGTAGTGCTTTCTACCTCATACCCAATGCTGTTTGACTTGGTCAAAGTTAACCAAGCCTCTTTGCAAAATGTCCCCTTTCACACATGAGGGTGTGAAATTTAGTTCCAAGGCTGATCCCTTTTCATACTAGAGAGATTTTATCCATGTTTTTATTGGCAATGGGCCTCCTTACCCAATTATTCAACTTATAAGTGAAATTATCAAAATCTAATGTTCCAGTTTATTAAAGGAAAATTTTGGAACATTACAGTCCTTCCCTCCCAAATGTTGCTTGTCCTCAAGCAACTACAACGATAGAACTAGAAAGTCTCCACTCAAGGTATGGAGTTAGAAATTTGATGAGGAACATCTTCCCCATATGGATCCTCCATCCCCAAGCAATCATCCAAACAAAATGAACCACCTCCCAAGAAGGCAACTCCTGAAAATCTCCTTCCACCTCAAGCTCTGGAAATGAAGGTGGGCTGAAAATCTGAACATGGTAAGCATCAAAGCCTACCCCAAGCTGTCCTCCTCTCCACTTATGATAAGTGTAGAGTGTGTGCTGATCCCGGGCTGCAAAATTATTGCCCTTAAATGGAAAAGTGAAGAAAAATCCTCCAAAGAATTGTCCTCCAACAATGAAGAACAAGCTGGCCCAAAACAATCCATCCATGATGAATAGGACATGGTCATCATAGAACATTCTAATGAGAAGTTTGCTGAATTTTTTACATTATGATACATGATACAAACAATGTCTCACAAGGATACAGTGCAATTTCATCCACTGCAATCTCAAAAAGGAACATGGCAAGTGACATACAAAATCCATCACATCTACTAAGGAATGGTAAATGGATGAATATAACAGAAATACAAGACCAAACACTTGCCCATGGCTGTACAATGGATGACTATCAAGTCCATGGTCCACCTCAAAAGAGAACTCATATGTAGTAGTGGTGGCCATATCTTCTCCCATGCTCCCATTAGAACATGTAGTGCAGAAAATGTGAGAATCATTCCCACTCAAGGATACATCCAACTCATGTTCCTCTCTTATAATCATGCTTCTTATACAAATCTTATTCATATCAGCAAATGAATTCATGATCAGCAATAAAATGAAGAAAATGTTGAAGGTTTCAAGTGATGCAAGAAGGTACCAAGAGCTTCCCCAGTAGTGAAAACACAGTTTGACAAGCTGTTGCTTGAGGAAAGTACAAGGAAAAGTGTTTCTTTTTACATGGTTAATCATGCATGTCTTCAGATGATACATGTTAGAGTGCATAAGCTGAACATACATGTGATGATAAAAAAATTTCCCAAGGCCACATAAGAGATGGCTACCTCTATCATATAGATTGGCCCAATAAAACTCATGGAGCAATGTGACAAGCTTGCCCTCTTTTGAAGCAATGCACTGCATAAGAATGGTAAGAGTGTGCAAGTCTATGAATGTAAAAACTGTAATATTCCTTTTTGGGGATTCTCAAGATTCTATGTCAGAGATGGACTAAAGAGGAATTTACTGGCTATTTCACCTCTAAAAAGAGGGTGAGAATCAGTGGCTACCTGGCCAATTGTGGACTCTGCCTATAGAACTTGGAATAATCCCTTTCAGGAATCTCAACAAGGTCTTCAATGAAAACACTATATAAGAATATCTAAGAAAGGAAAACATAGATAAGGGCTGGGATCCCCTCATTTATGCTGTATGTGACTTACATATGCAATTTCATCAGAAAAAAATAAGTTTAATCACATTAAAAAGATCTCCCGAAATCAAGACTAGCTAGAAATCAACCAAAGAGAGAGGCTGTTGCAACATGAAAACCCCAACTACTAGAATTGCACAGTTTTGACTGAAGATCATAGGAGAACAGCCAAAGATCTGATACTTCAGAGATATAACAGTAAATCAGATTTATACTTGAGCTTATTTTCTTTACAACTGATTACAAAGAGAACTAGGGCAAAATCCCTTCAGAAATTAGAGCTGCAACTAGGAATAAACTGCAGAAATACATAGACAGCGTTATTTTTCATATGGTTCAGCTCTTGTACATTAAATTTCAGATATATCACATATTTATGGATGAAACATCAGATCTAATACAGATATGGAAACTATAAGGTTTTAAGAACAAGATCCAGTTGGAATTACATCAAAATATTGCATAATAAGTTGTAGATCTGAATTACAATTTGCAATGCTGCAGAAAACCCAGAAATTTCTGAAGATAAATTTTATTGCTGAAATAGATCAGATCTATAGAGACATGGATTAGCAACCCAATCCATGGATCACCAAGGGAAGGAAAGCCTAACACCAAGAGATCTTCCTCCAAACTGATAGCAAACTGAAATAAGAAAGCCCTCTCACAAAATAACGCAGTATTGAGCAGAAACTACGCAGAGGGTGAAGGAGACTGAATAACTGGAAATAAATTACAAATATGATACAAAATATGGATCAGATATCTCTTTGGAGGCTGAAGAACACACTCCAACAGAGAAATCCTCTCAAAACAAACTAGATCTAAGCAAATCTAGAACACCACTTGCTACAAAAGATAGCAGCTACAAAACCCTCAATGGGCCAGGGCTGCTCATGAAATATAGAGCTTGGTCTCAAACCAGATAGTGGCCAAATTTAGCAAAGAACTCCTCCAATGATCCTCAACGGAAGAGATGAAACCCCTAAATAGGAATTCCAATCACAATCCTCCACTAAACAAAAGAGAATGGTATTTTTCTAAGCAGATAAATACTTCAGAAATATGATCTATCAACAACCTCTTCATGTTGCTCTCCTCCTTATTTTATAACATGAGGAAAATCTTGCAAACCCTAATCCACTTTGATGAATTATCCCTCTTCACATTAGAGGCTCCCTTCTAGAACTGCACAGTCCCTCTTGGAGATGCATTGAACCTAGACAGCGCAGTTGATTTGGTCAAGGTGGACCCAATCTTTGGCTCAAACCTCTCTCACACCTACAATTGATTATTTACATAGCCTAGATTTGTCTTTTTTCATATGGAAATTGATTTATTAGGAGTTTTACATGTCCTTATTTATTCATTTATTCATAAAACATAAATTAAATCAAAATTGAATGTCTCCTCTTAGCTAAGGCTAAGTAGGAACATTACAGTCCTCCCCTCCAAAATGTTGCTTGTCCTCAAGCAACTGACAGGGTGAGAGTTGTAGATATTCTCCTTCTCCATTTATGGCACCATCAAGAATCAAGCTCTCATCATGGATCAAGTTCTCACCAATCCAATACATCATAAACTTCTCCTCCAATGCTAACATGATAGGTGCATAGTCTACCCATTCCGGACTATAAAACTCAACAGAAATGAACATGGGTGAAGCAATGTCACATCTGAAACAAGTATCATGAAGTACAGGATAAAGTTCCATCCCATGTGGTACATGTACACTACTTACCCTTTTCCCATACATACCCATAAACAATACCAATATGACATCTATGTATGGAAGAAAAATCACAAATAGGCAAACTGAAAGTTACACTTGAGGAGGTGGGTCACAATCCCACATAAGGTACCAGCGCAGGGCACTCCTTGTTTTGAGTAGATCTGAGTGTGATAGGTGGTACTCCCACCACATCTTTGCTGCATGGATCACTTTGACATGGCTAAAAGTGAAACCCTCATTAGGTGCTTTTGGGAAGCACCCATCATGATAAATAATCTCCCTTTGCACCTCAAGGGAGTGGCCAGATTTGGAATTTTTATTGGCCTCATCATTGCCATGAGATCTGCATGTAATATTACTCCTTGTAGGAGCCATGGCCTGCATACATATGGTAAGAGAATGAGCCAAATCAGAAAAATAAACTTGCTCCACAAGATCAGATTTCTTACCATACAAGTCTCCCATACACATAGAGTTAGGCATGGGCTTTTCTCCTCTTTTAAGAGAAGAAGGAGATGGCTGAAATGTCTCCTGCATAGGATCCCTTGGCTGCCCCATATCCACATAACTATTTCACTCTTGTAAGTGTTGATATAGTTCCTCCCAATCATACAGCTGATGTAGTTCTTCCTCCATACCCTCCCAATCAAAACTCTTCAAGATTAGGGAGTAGATTTTCGCTGACTGCATGTAGTTGGAAAGGAACTCCTTATGTGCCCTTTGTAGTATTTCTTGCTTAAGCTTGGAGGCTTGAGACAAGAATACTTTAACAAGATGATAGATGACCCCTTCATGGACCAAATAGCCTCCTCCTTGCTTTATGCCATCTAAGATCATCCTGGTATGCGGATCTTTGGAGTACTCCACAAGGAGCTAAGACCTCCAATACATATCTACACTTCTCAACAAAGACAGAATTGTTGATGCATCTATGGTGGTGCTTGCCTTGTTGCTGCTTGATTCTTTGGCACTATGCATGCCAAAATTGTTTGTGGGAAGGTTTATCCTCCCCCTTGCTTCCTCCCACAGCGCTGTGACTCTTTCTCCCATTGTTTCAGCACTTGGTGAAGCCTTCCCCACAGAATATAATGGCACCCCAAGTGGATTTCCATGGTGTAGGAATTTCCCTTGCAGCAATCTCATAAACATGAGAGAAGGAACTGTGAGATCCTTGCCCTCACTGCGCAATTCCGTCTTTGTTGTGTGGGTAGAGATATCAAGTGAAGGGTAGGTGTGAATGCCTTGAATGAATTGTTGTTTCCCACTCTTCAAATCCACCCATTCCATCTGCAAGGCCTTCCAATCATTGGTGACTTTCCCCAAAGTAATCAACCACTGGACACCCAAGATGATGTTGGTGTCTCGTATGTCCACTACAAAGAAGTGATCCTCCAAAGTGTAGGTCCCCATAGTCACAGAAAGTGATGGAACATACTGCATCCACTGCATAGTTCTATCCCCCGGAACCAAAACAGAGAACCCATCAAAAGTATCAGTAGGGATCCCTCTCCTTTGCACAAAGTGAGCATCAATAAATTTGTGGGTTTCCCCACTGTTAATAAGAATAGATACTCTTTGGTTCATAACTGAACCCTGCACTCTAATAGTCAAATACTTGGGCACTCCTCTTAAGGATGAAAGAGTCCCACTGGTTGGATAAAATGCTCCTTCTTCTTCTCTGGATGATGATGGATCCTCCTCCTCATCATCATCAACACTGTGACCTCTCCTCGGTCCATCATTACCTTCCTCCTCCTCACAATCAGAGAAGACTTCAATATAGTGTGCTCTTCCAGCAGCACATCTGTGTCCCGGTACACATGGCTCTTGAAAAGTGAAACATAACTTCTTTTTCCTCAACTCCCT